>LWCB01012823.1:0-14341 GCA_001630525.1 Coelastrella sp. M60
TGATGTCTGTTGCACTGCTCATTGCCTGTCTTGATGCCTGTTGCACTGCTCATTGCCTGCTGTAACAGGTGGCTTGGCAGTAGCTGTAGGCAGTGCAGTGGCAGGAAGCACTATGCTGCTGCCCAAGCTGAAGCAGCTCCCCAGCAATGCAGTCAAGGTTGAGAGTATTAGGCAGCAGCTTCTAGCCCAGCATGCAGGATTGAACAGCAAAGTGCAAGCTACCATGCAGGTGAGCAACCCCGGTGTCCGTCAGCTTGTGATCTCTCAATCGCAGAGTTACCCAGCTGTTGCAGCCATTTTGAGAGTTTAAAACCTTTGTGGTTGAGCTGTGGACAGCGTGATGGATGTTGGGAGGTTGTACTTGTAACCCTTGTGCTCTGGTGCCTTAGTGTCCTGAAGTAGGTAGGTCTTAACATGTGACTGCTGATGTGGCTGTCACAGACAGGACCACCTACTGTTGTTTACTCCCTGCCAGATGAATGTAAAGCCTACATCTCTTCCTGCACTGTCTGCTGGATGCAGGAAGCTTCAGATGATGTGCGCACTGTTGCCCGGCTCTGGCAGCTGCAGCAGAAAATGCAGGCGGTTGATGGCTCAGCATCTTCATATGAGGCACGAATAGACCGGGTGGCTTCTGCAGTTGCAGGCATTGAAAGGCGATTATCCAAGCGCCTTGAGCTGCTTGATGGTTATGCGCGCGTTATGAACATGATTGAGATTGAAGTGGAGATGGACATGCAGGTGGGCAAGGTCGCGGCCAGGGGTGTTCCCAATACCATCAAGCATTTAGACAGCACTCTGCCACTGTTGATGATCACTGTGCTGTGACATTGCTGTGCGAATCACCTACAGATTTTGCATTGCACGAGCTTTAAGTCATACAGGCAGCTATGCCATGATCATGTAGCACTGTGTGGCATGAATTTGCCGGTTTGGGACTCAGATTTTTGCCATAGCTATGCTAGAACGATTGTGCCATGTTGCCTGCAGAACCTGCTTGCACCTGCACTGTTCCTGCAATACAACGAGTAATTGTTCAGACACAGTTGTTGCATTGGGTGTACATCCACAGGTGCCTCTTGCTGAGCTTGATGGTCTTGGGGTTGAGCTTGAGAAACTTTCAGAGTTGGAGTCCATCAGAGAGGAGTGGCAAATACAGGCAGAAGCACAAGATGAGGTGGGTGACAGCACAGACTGGAGCACCTGCGTCTATGGACCGGAATGCCGTTTCAGTGTCAGTTCATCATGTGCATAGCTGGACTCAGGATTACTTGGCTGTGGTGCACGGCTGCTCAACTCAAGGTTGCGCCAAGATTCTGGTTGGGAACTTGTTGTTGAAGCCTAGTCCCTGCGTGTTGGGTGGGTTCCAACTGGACACAAGATATCCAGCTGTTCTCTGACATACTCATAAAGCCTATTGTTGATGTAAAGATCTTAGCCACACCTGCATTGAGATGACTAATCAGGTGATGTGCACTGCTGTTGCCTCTATGTCATCGCAGGTGGAACGGTTGTTGAGACAGTCACCAGCTCTACCTATGCAGTAAGAGTCCTGAAATATGGGACACAGTCTTGGGTGTGTAGCGGTGATGATGATGTCCTCAGTTGTGTGGTTGATCAGCACAACACTCTACCATGTGCAGTCACACTGTAGGCAAACAGCATGTGCAAATTATGTGAACGGTGTTTGATGCAGAGAAGATCACTTTGAGTATGATTGGTCTACGGTGCTCTGGGTATCAGCTGTTACCGCAATGATGAAGCTGAAGTTTTGCAAGACCCAGAGGGAACTATATCACTTGACACAAGTCAGCAGCAGTTCTGATGGTAAATAGTTGGTGGTGTCTTTTGGAAACAGCTGACTTCATCAGGCATACCTGAGCAGACTCAGGCAGCCCCTCTTTCACAGCATGTGTCATATCAGCAGGAGCAGTATGGTAGGCACTTCTAGGGTTGTACAGTAACCTGCAATCTTGGCAGTGCAGGTCTTGCAGGCGATTTGACCTCATGCCTATTGATCAAGAGACATTAGCTGCTGTTAACATTGTACATACGATGTTCGGGGCTGACCCTTCGTTCAAAATACTGTGATTTGAGCGTATCCGGCCGATGTGGGTGTCGCTACCACTCATTGGGAAGGATGTTTAAAACAATATGTGTTGTCATATGAAAGTTGTTCAAATTAAATGTGTTCAAGCTGACATTGTGCATAGGCGAGTGTTTCCTATCATCCATGTGTGTGCCTGTTTTGGGGCTCATTGCTTGGGCTCATAAGCACCACATACCTGCATGAACATGCATGCGCATCAAGACTGTAAGCGCCAATGCCTGGCATGCACTCAACCTAACCCCAGCACCTTGGGATCCGCACGATGCTACACTGATTATTACCCTTTCTTTTCACAGTCCTGTTGGCCTGGAGTTGTCATGACTGTGATCACAGCGCTAGGACACGACAGATATGCCCAGCAAATGTCGTTTGACATGCAGCATTAGTTTTCCCGCTAACTCCCTGAATGGCTTGATGCAGTGTCTGTGAGCGCTCTTTTTCCGTACATTCTCTAGATCCTTGTAGCTCCAGCTGATGTAAAGCTGATCCTGTGCCCTACTAACTCCAACATATGCCTGATTATAGCTCTGTCTGATGTCTTCCAACTTTTCCTGCTTACTAAAGTAGCTTTCATAATAGTACAAAGCTTCTGATGATGCGATAGCGACACAAGGAAACTCTTTGCCCTTGGCCACATGTATGGTCATCAGCTGTACTGCGTTATGATCATTATCCTCTGCTGCTGCTGACCCTTCTTGCTGCCTTGGCTGCTGTCGATCGTTTTGAGGAGGATCTGCCAGTTCACTTTGCTGCTGATACAGTTCCAACCTGTCTTCTTCCAGCCACTGCTGTTCATCTTTATCGTCCTCACTCAACACCAGGTGAATTGGTATGCCGTTCTCAGCCAGAATCTCTTGCGACACTTGGATCTGCATTCAGAACTATTGATTGATCATGCTTGGTTGTCGACTGTATAAGACACTTAGTACGCTAATGTTGTCTGGTATGCACCTGCTTGCAAAGCAAATATATGAACAACTATGCACCGATTCTCATGACAAGGAGTTGATGAAGTCGGCCTTTCAAGCAGGCACAGACATACTCTGCAAACAACGCAGGGTGCCTTGGTATCATGCAGTGATGAAATCCAGCAAATTTGACAATGTCATTGCAACTTGAATCAGTCACGTGTTCCAGACTAAGGCAGTGCTGTAACAGTGTAAAGTACATACTTGAGCAGGAAGTATGGCGTAAATCAGACAATGCTGTGACCATCGCCCTAGGACTGGGGTTTGCCAACTCCAACAACAACTGCTTTTCATCAATGCAACCAGGGTGACATGCTCAAATAATGCACAAAGCTGTTGCAGCGCCTACCGTGTCAGATTTCACAGACTGTGCTAGCACAGCCATCCGCTTCCAGTCGTACCCCAGATCATGCCAATGCTGAAGCTTGGACACAAGTGCAGCAATCTCGTCAGAAGCAGTTTCGTAATATCTCATCTCCACCACTGTTGTTGCTGCTGGGCTGGGACTGGCTGATTCTGACCTTGTACTGATACGCTTTTGAAGGGGCAGGTGACCACTGCAAACGTTGCGGCTGCAACAAGAAGATGTACAGGCAGACCGTGACAGCTAGATCGAGGTCACCGCAGCAAAGCCCAACTTGGGACATTGTCAATGCGCATCCTATGCCATGAGTTAAATGAGGCTTATCAGCAGAATGCACTGCTACAAGAGAAGTTGTGTAAGATGTCAATCACTATCTGTGCTTGAACACCTACTTGCAGGTGTCCAACACCTACTTGCAGTTGTGGCGGCCACAACTGTGACTTGTTAACAAGTTCTTATTGATGTCATCTCGTCAATCACGGCAGATACACTGCAGTGGTGTGCTGAATGCAAGTACTGATCCTGATGATTACCTGATCTCTCTAAGCTGGTCAGCAGCAAACACAATGCCCTCCTTGCTCCTGTAGTTGTTGTTCAAATAGGTTGTGTGTCCGTTGCTGCTGTACCTGTCAAAGGCGTCGTTCCACTTGTCAGCAGAGGCACCTCGGAAGCCATATATGCTCTGCAGAAGGCGGAAGCACCAGACTCTCATGTTGACTACGCAAAGGTACTTTGATGCATGGCTACCCTCCGCCGGGCCATACAGTTGAACAGTAGAATTATCTGCCAGTGTATGCACTGGATCACCTAGCTGAAACCGCGGCGTGGCGTAAATCAAGCTCTGCATCCAATGTAAATGCTTGAACCAGTTACAAGACATACACCCATCAAGTTGTTTCCTGCCAAAGTGCTAGTGCTCCTGGCATTTCAAACCTCAAGCAAAATCAGCATCTTCCTACTGGCGCAGCCAACAGGGCTTGTGAAGTGGTTTGGTATAATCGTACCGCTTGTTGCTGCAGATACAGAAACTCACACCTGGTCTGGGTCACCAACCAGAAACAATGTTGTCTTGGGCCCTGTGAAGGCTTGGAAAAGTGCATGCTGGCACTTATTCAGGTCTTGTGTTTCGTCTATGAGAATGTGCCTCCATCGCTGGTGTGTTTCTTCTAGCACCTGTTGCAAGCACACATATTGGTCATTAGATGATGTCTTTCAACTTTGCGCAGCATATGTACTGGTCAAATGCTATACCATAACCCAGCTCTTGCAGACCAAAGCAACCTGTCTTTGAGATCATGCGTTGTCATATGCTTACGGTATCAGCCATTGCCAGTGCAGGGTTGCCAGCATGCAATGCAAACTGTGCTGGAAACTCTTAGTCAGTAAGCAACCTTTTGCTCACCAACTGTGACCACACTCACGTCTGCATGCCTTCTGATCAATGTCAATGTGAGATGAAGCTCATCATCATAGTCAATAATCCGTTTTTCTGCCATCATTTCCTGATAGGCATCATACACCAGAGCCAGATCATCCTCTGCTGGTTTTGTCCTGGACCGTGGTGGTCGTTGGTAATGCTTGGCCACAAGATAAGCCCCACTGTTCGTAGGCCTGTTGGATTTGCCATGCATAAAGAGAACATTGATCAGCAAAGGATGGTGATACAGGCAGCTGATGGCCAAGCCGATCCATTCTTATCTGTGATACTGACATGATGCTGCCAAAGTTTAATTGTGACTCGGAGTCCGTGTGGTGCTGCTTGATCACCAGTTTCCACAGTGCTGGCGTGCAAGCATAATGAAGCCTATTGCCGATTTTAGTGTCTCCAGACCTACTGTGGTAATAACACAATCTCAACAACTTGTTGTTTGTAACACAGGCATCGTCAAGTAGAAGAGTGTTGAGCGAATTACTGCTTTTGGCATGCATACTGTAAATGGCTGCTAGCCAGGTTGCTCACCCATCTATATGCTCCTCAAAGTTTTTAAGGCGGCTTATCAAGTCAGAGTACTCCTTGCTCTTCTGCTTGTTGGCATAGCGCTGTGCAGGAGTGCTGGGCCGCTGCAGCAGGCCCTGCTGAATCATAACGTCTATGATGATCTCCCTACGTGTGATCTTGTCAGCAGTGAAATTGCCATCAAAGTCAATGGGAAGGTTCAGTCTTGTGCCATATTCCCTGCACACAACAGGCACGCAGCACTTTGGAAACACTCCGAATCCGTAAAACTCAATAACAGTAGGACTCAACAGACAGTTAGCACTTGACTGTGATTGACCCGCCCAGCTGGTTTCAGGTGCTTCTGGCAGATTGTCTGCGACTGCCCTGAATTGGATATTGGAGTAAGGGGGCAATACAACATACAATCTGATGTCATCCTGTAATCGTAATTACTCAAACACACGGTGTTGATGGATTGCTGATGCAGACAGTGTCTATCATTATGCATATCATGCAATGATTGCTGCACACTGCCTTTTGGCGACCTCCATATTACGGCATCATGCTGGCAGCAGTGCTCAAAGCAGGAACAAGGAACCCTAACAACCACCCTAAAGCCTGCAAGCATGATTCTGTGCTGGTCAATGACCTGACAGACGGATGGTCTTACATGCAAATGATGATAAAGAGAGTGTAGAAGGGAGTTTGCCAGCTCATCTGGTGTTCAAACGTGCACAAGTGAAGGTTGCTACTATCAGATAGCCTATGCAGTGCACTGGCAGGCCGGTGACTATAATACATGATTTGCTATTTATGATGATAGCCCTGAGGCCTCTGCCAGACTTATGTGGCTCATCAGGTGACCATAGGCGTTGATGGGTCGATATATGGTATGGATAGATTCACCTGAGCACCTGCCGGCAAAGTGCATGAATGGTGCCTGGATTGAGTGCGCTGGCTACACCTTCTCCAACCATCTCACTGCACCTCTCCCTCAACTCGCTTGCTGCATTGTTTGTAAACGCAACCACTACTATTTCTTCAGGCTCTGCCCCAGCAGCCAGCAAGGCAAAAACCCGTGTCAGCAGCGTGAGGGTTTTACCAGCACCGGGGCCTGCATACAAAGAAAAGTCAGCCAAACACAAGCTCTGTACACTGTATATGATATGAAAAGCTGCTTCTAGCAGTGTAACCAGTATCTCAGCATGGAAGCCTGCATGCTGCACCTCCACCACCCCGTTGCTGGCTTGACTTACTGGCTTGGACTGCTGCAGAGATATCTACTATTGATGAACAGTAATCACACTGGGCACCTGACGCTCAATCTGTGGATTACTGACAAAATGATTACGGTTCAACAATAACCTTACTGGTATGATAACAGCAGCCAGCACCGAACTGCTTATATGAATGATTGCAAATGAGCCAGACGCTGAGACAAGTACTACTTTAATTTGTCGATGTTCATCCAGCTGTCCGATCAACCTGGTTGAGGCTTACTCTTTCACGAGTATGTCACACCTGCGATCACTTGCACATACTGTGCTTTTGAAGCCACTGCATCCCATTGATCTTCATCAAGATCCATCACTCTCTGAATCATCTGTTGTTCTGCATAACTAGACAGGCTTTCCTGAGGTCCTGCAGGCAGGTCCATGAAAGGAATTGATTGTGGCATCATATATTGTGGTCATGAATGCTGGGGTCCCAGACCCCAAAGACGGTCATTCACAGTAGGAGGGTGGATATACTTCGAGTTGCTAGCAACCAGCCTTGTGACGGTCAACCATGATGGTTACAGAGATATCTTGCGAACTTGGTCCTTGAAGAACGTGCTGAAAGTGCACATAGCTTGCGTTTATGGAGTATAATGCTGTCGATTGTAAGGAGAACGCAGTTGGATTTAGTAATTGAGTAACTTGATTGTGCATACCATGTGACCGCTGTTTGTCCTCCAGACGTGCAGTTTGCAGGTACTTCACTAGATCCTCTCTTGTCAACAGCTGCAAAATCAGCAGCAGCTGGTCGTGGGTGATTGTCCCTGTTGAGTCACGCTATGCATCATTCATTGGCATATTGGATGAGTACTGTAAATGCTGATGCACATCCTGGTCCAGTACATATAAAGCGCAGAAGAGAATCTGAATTCAACTCTCTTCTGCGCTTTATACTATAAATACTATAGTATACTGGTGCCCACAAATGCTTAACATACACCACTAGTAGTACTTGTGGCTCCCAATACGTAACGCAAGCCATGATAGACTCACCACTGGCTGTGGCTGTTTGCTGTGGTCCCCAGGAAATTCTCCTCCATTGTTGGCTGCAGCAGCTACTGCAACACTGTGCAAGGACCTGATGTTGAGGCCAAGCTGGGAAGAAACAACATTCCCGCCTAGCAGCCTGCTGACACTGCTGCTGTGCTGTGCTGAGGACATTCCATTGAGACACGGCTGCATTGCATGCATACCTGACCTGCCAGGCTGTACAGGTGGGAGCACATCTCTGCAATTGAGCTGACTTGCTGATAAGATGGTGTGCATTGCAGCACTAAGAGCTGTCCTGAAGCAATTGCACAAATGACTCAAGCAGCTGCCGTTGGTTGAACTCTGCAACTTAACACTGTAATCTGCAAAACCAACAGCCGGACATGCGCAGAAGAAGCCTTGAGTGACGCATTTGATATGAGGCTCAGACAGTCTGTATATGTCAACTCTTTCAACATGTGACTTCCGGCCAGCTATGGCTGCCAGTCACGGAGAAGCCTGGATACAAGCCACCCTGTCCCTGCTGCCCCAGTTGCTTTATGTGAAGCCTTCACAGGCCTTCACAGCCACTCAGTGTGTTTTTACACCATCTACACAGCATTGTTGAATTGCTTGCACTTTTTATTCGCACGATGTATGTATGGTACAGCTTGTGTATGAGCAAACAGAGCTAGGAGAAACTCTACAACTCTTTTCCAACCTTGCTCGCCTTTGTCCTTTCGATTCGTCCATATACCTCGGAAGTTATGATTTATCAACCATGTATTCGCAAAAAGGTGCTTCGCGTTCTCAACGTACTGCAGAGCATTGAGAGAAGGCATGAGCGAACCTAGCTAGGTAAACAGCGCCAGTCAGACGTGAGAAACAAATGCATTGTGTTATATGTCATGTTTGCAGCGTGAAGCAAGGACTTGTATGGCCCTTTCACCTTGCCGCAGCGCAGGGCGCGCGCCTCTGTGGCAGTGCGCCAGTGTGGCAGCACTAGGCAGCAAACAGCCTTTCAATTGAAGCAAAGCACGTTGTAAAGCAGCTGTTGCACAATGTCTCTTAGTATTGTTAGCCGATACTTTCTGCATTAGTAGAGGCCAGTCCTTGACCGGCAACACATCTAGCAGTGGAGATAACAGCTCAGCTTAGCAGAACACATGGCACGGTACGTGTTGAGTGACGCTTGCTATTAGCTGCTGTGATTCACGGCAGTAACTGCTCTCGGAGCGATGCGTCCATGTTCGGATTTCATTGCAGCCAGCGTCCGGCCTGCGCATGCGACTGATGGTCTCGCCGTGTGAACAAGTGCGGCTCTTTGGGGCCTTTGCTGACTGTCTGCCTATTGTGCAGCAGCAAAGGCAGACCATCAGGCAAAGCTATCAGCGTCAGAGCAGGTATCTCAAACGTCATGACGTGATTTTCAATAGTGCTTTTCTGCTATAAGCCACGCTGATGCCGCAACCTGAAATGTGGCAGAATGCAGGGTTATGAATGATCGGAAGCAACAGTGGATTGCGCCTGGCAGACCAGGGGTCTCCGTGAGTTGCACAGATCTGACTGATGTTGCAGGCTTGCCAACAGTCCATTGCCTCAGGCTCCGGGAGCCTTTTGTGAGCATGTCAATCATATTGTGATGTGCGCAGTCTGCAGTTTGGAAGACAAGCCGCTAGCACATCGGAAACAAGACTCACAAAGGATATATGAGATCTGTGAGAAAGTTGCAGTCGCAACGGCTATCATATGCAATATGTTGCATCTGCAATATTTGAATCATTGATTGAGGACCAGTCACAAACACATGTTGAGCAGCAACATCTGAATGTGCTTTTGCTCGAACCCAATTATCTCTTGCAAATAATTTGTTGCACCATACAACAGTTGTCAAGTGATTCTGCAAAGTTGGGAAGGCGTGTAACAATTGAATACCATCTGATGGGCACACGGTGAAACCTCAAAAAGGCACCGGGCTCAGCTTGTATACTTTCAGTGAATCCTCCTTGCAACAATACTCAACATTGAGCCAACACAAACCGGTACCAGCACGTCGACGGGTCGACCTCATGGTGCTTTACACCAGGCACAGGCAGAAGGGCCCCCCAGTGGATCTTCCAGATCTGTTGAACATCTATTTTTGCCTGAACCATTCCTCAGGACAGGCACGTGTGCTAGCTACTACACAGGTGCAAGCAGCATGTTGAGGGCTTCAGCTCGAAGTGGCATCTATACGCTGAGCAAATTCAAGCACTCTTGATTTGCCAATGACCTGCTGACGTTAGAAGGCATGCACAGCTTTATGTTGTAGCCCAGAGGAGACATGTCTAACCTATGTTCCATTGGATATTCACACAACACTGCCAACTTTCTGCCGCAACGGTCACGGCAGAAACTGACTGACTGCCAACACTGATGCATCGAGCCTCATTCACTGGGTTCACTGACAGTCTTCCATTTTGTGAACATATATACCTCTGTGAATCAAATCATACCAGGCGGCCCGTTCTTTACCGTTCTTGTCTGCTTCACGGCCCTCTGACAATTGACATTCTAGTTCCTCGATTGGTTTGACCTTCCACTCGTGAGGCTGTTCTGAACCACTTGTTTCTGCATCCTGCTGTGTTCCCCGGGGTTTATGTTCGTTGTCAGGTTCTTCTTCGTACTTGTGCCAGCTGATGCAAAGGTGGTTCATGGCTCTACTCATGCCGACATAGACCAGGTTGTACTTTTGTCTGATCTCGTTCAGGATGAGGTTTGCCTCCTCTTGTCCGGTCTCTGTCTTTTGCGCCTTCTCCCTAGCATTTATGGAGTAATATACGGCATTTGAGAATATCATGGCCACACAAGGAAACTCCTTGCCCTTTGCAGCATGCAGTGTCATCAATTGAACTGCATCATCACTAGCTGTAACCTGGTAGTCTGTGGTCTTTGCCTTGCCCATGGCCAATTGTTCTTGCCGCTGCTGCTTGTTGGTCTGCTGCGCGCTTTTGAAATCACCCAGCTGCTCATCCGAATCTTCTTGGGTTGCCTGTAACCATCGCTGCTCCTCTCTGTCACCCTCGCGCTCTAGTTTGTAGACAGGAATGTTACCTTCACTCCACAGGCGGGTTTGTAAGTCTACAATCTGTGGTAAGCAGTGCAGGTTGTTTCGAGTTACACCACCGTCCGCCTGAACCCTCACATGCTTTATGGTTGGCGGACATCATTCAAGTTGTTGATTACTGATAGATTCTGGGCCTAACCTTGAGTGCCTATGCACCTCGCTTTGAGTAACATGCAAGCCCCATTGCTGCTGACAGAATGTTAGCATGTGGCCCAGCCAATAACCATTCAACACTAACCTTTGCAATTACTGAAGGCTTGACTGAGTATGTCAGCAGTGCCATCTGTCGCCACTGGTACCCCATTGCACGCCATTCTTGCAGCTTGAAAATGATCCAATCAATCTCTTTTTTGGCAGTACAAGAGGGTTTCACCTCCACCTGGTCACCTAGCTTGCTTGCTTTCATAGGGTCGGAATCTGGTGGTTCTTGCCTTGCACTTTGACGCTTTTCAAGCTCTCCACCTCCACAAACTTCACGGCTGCATCACAGTACAGTGGACCAGCAGCAGTAGAAACATAGCTAGCGCTCTGAAGTGGTTTTTCAGATCGTCATCACAGCCAGTGCCACAAATATGTCATGTTTACAAGAAGATCTTTTGCACTATACATGATGATACATCCTACCACTGTATTGGCTGAGTCCCAGCAAACCTGAGTGGGCTTCTTAAAAGTGCCTGACGTACCACTACTGTTCTTACTGGGCATCACATCCACACAATTATTGTGAAAGGTTTCTGCAATGATAGCAATGACATACAGACTCTGTAATGGCATCGCATGGTGAAGTCACTGGTTTCAAGTCACCTTATCTTTCTGACCTCCTCAGCAGCATCCACTATTCCTTGACGACTTCTATAGTTGTTCACAAGATTGACTGTCTGTCTACCGCCAACATCCTCAAATGTCTTCTGCCAGTCGTCAGCTGCAGCGCCCCGGAAGCCATAGATGTTCTGCAGGAGAAAGGGTTGTCACATTAGTGTTGCAATACAATAGAACCAACACTGTGCGGCTCTGACTGAGCTGAGCAGCAAGATAAGATGTGTTCCTGGGTAGCATCTCACTCAGTGTGCCGCCGAACAATGATACGCTTGCCCCTTCAATGAATCTGTGCTTCTTTAGCCTAATGTGAAGCAGCGACCACAAAGACTACAGACCTGGTCTGGGTCTCCGACCAAGAACAGGTTGGTTGCAGGTCCTGTGAGTGTACGGAAGATGGCATGCTGGCACTTGTTCAGGTCCTGTGCCTCATCCACCAGAATGTGCTTCCATGTTTTATGGAGCGTCATTAGCACCTGCCAGAAGCATGGCATGCAACCGTATATATTGGAAATGTTTGAAGCAGCCAGTGCACTTGCTGTATGACAGCCTAGTGCCTCAACACCCTCCTGCTGCCGCTTTCCGGCAACGTGCCAAAAGTCTCATGTGACATGCAACGGCCGACACTGTATCACCAGTACATAGACTGCATCATAGCAGGTACCTGCAGGTACCGGTGTGCTATAGCAGTACAGATGAGTGTGCGCACCATGATGCAGCATATTAGGGGCTGACAAGGTACAACCGGTTCGCCGCTCACTAAGGCATGCATTCAATTGCAAGGGACAATACTACTGGTACCTACTGCATACAGCATGCATGCATGCACAGGCACATGCACTCAGGCCCACTGGTATGTATAAAAGGCTATTCTACCACAGTCTTACAGAAGCTTAGCAATAGGGGGTATGAACGCGTTCACAGGCCGTAATGGCACATCCCCTTCGTCAAATAACGCATGAGCTCCATGAAGGCACTTGGCCCTCCTCATTCAAAAACTGAATGAACACTTTGAATCGCCTGATTGTTTGGAGATTGACAACTCATGTGCTGACAAATTATTGTTGAATGTATAGACTACTGGACATTTCGCACCATCAACCACGATGTGTAATTATTGAGTTGACTCACGTCTTGGTGTTCCCTGACCAAGCTCAGACAGTGATGAAGTTCATCATCATAGTCAACTTTACGCCTGTCCTCCATCTTCTTTTGATAGGCATCATAGATATCAGCTAGTTGTTGCTGCTTGAGCTTCTTTTTGCGTTCACCATGATGCCTCTCGACCAGCTCCTCTCCAGACTTCCTGCACATCAAGCAGCAAATGCAGATTGGCTTGCCAAACTTGAAGTTCTTGACAAACAACAACCAACAGGGTGGTGCATGTTTGATACAACGGCTTTGCCGCACGCAATATGGGTGCAATGCAACAGAGATGATAAGTCCACAAATGACAGTAACACCGTCTGCAATTTGATATTCTGAAGCAAGCCGTAGGTCACTACGGCCAGCGGCTGTATTCTGGCAGGTAAGAAACTCTCAGGGCACTACCACACCAAAAGTCAACCTTGTCAAGTCGCTTTAAAAACTTTGCAGGGCTGTGTATCTTGAACCAAGCCAAGACCAATCATCCATGCAGATTCATAGTGCATTGATCTCAGCACTGAATCGCTGTCAACTTGTGTCAGCCGCACAGCTGAAGCCGCTTCCTTCATCACACTGCTGCCAGAGGCAAGTGCTTGGTCTCATTGCTTTCTACAAGGTTGCTATCAGCTCTCTTGGACTTACCCTGCAATATGCTCTTCAGAATTCTTCAACTGAGAAATGGCATTAAAGTATGCCTTGGCTATCTTGAAGAGGCTTTGCCTTTCCTTGGTGCCTTTTCTCTGTGCGCCCTTCTGGCCACTTGACGTTCCTTCAGTCGACTGAATAGATGCGTTGGCAACACCTTTGTCAGCTGTGTTGTGCAGTAGCTTCCTCTCAGCCAATATATCATGGATATGCTGCTTGCATTCCTCCTCAGTGGCTGTGAACCTGGTGCTCCGAAAGTCTACATCAAGGCCGAGAAGGTGGCCATCTTTCCTGAGTTACATATGATGCAACAGCAATTGCTTCTTGATATGGTATCCATTTGGTAATATCTTGTTAGTAATGCACAGGTACAACTATTCAGTGTCCTAACAAATTTTGGTACGCCAGTATCTGGTTGATGTATAAAGCAGTAATGATTGCCTCATTTCATATGCGCATCGTGTTGTATGAGTGACGAGAGTCGCAGAACGTTGCTTTTTCGGATGGCCCTCCGGCCCTATAAGAAGTAATGTCCTGGGGCCGCTTTTTGCTGCTTCCCGGTGCCTTGTGATGGTATGTATAAATATACAAAACTCTCTGCCTGTGCAGCTGCTGCGTTCATGTCAATTGCGGTGAGTGTGTTGCCAGCTAAGCACCATGGTAACACCTAGCTAGGCTGATTCAAGCTGAGCTCCTGTGGTGTGGGTCAGAAGTTCGCAGAAATGTTACTGCTCGACCTGTGCATGTTGCAACAGCAAGCGTTGCATGCTGGTGGTAGCACCGCCACCGACCTTGATGCCTGCAGCAAGTTTCTCTCGCTCTGCCGTGCTCCTCCTGCGCCTCGTGCGGGATTGCTGCTGCTTCATATCGGAGGTGTCAGCAACTTGTTATAACCGCTAATAACCTATATTCGAACCATAAGTCAGTCGTGAAGTTCACGACAAAATCGGCTGTACTGGTCACTGCAGGACGGGACTGGGCAAGCACAGTGACGTGGACTA
>LWCB01012826.1:0-13086 GCA_001630525.1 Coelastrella sp. M60
GTGAACGTGTTGCTCGTTTTGTTTCTGATGATTATTGGGGTTCTGCTGATGTTGTCCAGCAGACTCTTCCTAGTATTGCAAGATATCTCATGAATGCATGGAAAGTTAGGAATGTTTATGAGCATAACGCTGGAAGCACCTTGCATGTATTGTCCGCTTCTGAAATGGGGCGCGGGGCCGATGGCGTCATTGCTATGGCTGATGGGTAGTTTATATATAAACCAGAGCTTTGCGTTTTGGTCTGGAAGCAAAGAGCAAAGACCCAGTTGAGGGTGCCTCAAGTGCCCCAAGGAGCTCATCATGGCATAGCTGTAAAACAGTCATGTCCACACCTCAAAGCCTGGGGGCGACAATCAATGGCAACCTAAACTCTGAAAAGGTCCTCTACAATGACTGTGTGGCAACTGTACGACCGTCGTTTGAAACCTGTCGAGCAACAGCTGTTGAGCAACTGTATGAAGACATTGGGCTTGCAGTCACCTAACAACAAAACCTTCCCCACAGATGTCCTCAGCCGCCAAACACGTGCCCCAGATTGCTTCAACATCTTCCCAAGAGCGTCAACGCTGCACAGGGGCTGCCTGCAACATGCTCCTGTCATAAGCGGCATAATTTGCCTCCTGTTTTATGCGTCATCTGCCTAATCGTCGATCATGTATGCACTCACAGGTGTTGATGGTCCAGGTGAGTTTGACATCATGCCAGGAGCTCTGCTGTTGAAGCCCTGCTGATGCCAAGGTGACTGGGGGTTGCTGCCTGAACCAGCCCATCTGTGGAAGGTCTCAATGTAGCGCACTGCAGCGGAATACACAACAGACACAGCAATACATAATCAAGACAAACTCCTTGATATATTCCACATGTTGTGTGCACGACACAATTTGAACTTATACACAACAAGCACCCTTCTGCTGCAATTTACAGAGCTGCATCAGGTTTGGATCGGCTTGATATGCATGTCTATGTGGCTGACCAGAATGACTCTGTGGCCCAGATGTGACATCTGCTATCGTTACATGCAACAGCAACTATGCCTTCATGGCGATTTCATCTCTCACCAGTCTGAGACTTGCCCCTCATGACCACACTGTTGGTCTGGGCTCCTCCACTAAAGAACCGAACTCCACGCAGTAGATCTCCATCAGACACACCAGTAGCGGCAAAGAAGCACTGCATACAATATCAAACACAGTAATGCAAACAAGTTGAAAGCGTCGAACGCTGCTGTACTTGTTAGGCCCACACAAAAGCCGTTTGTGGTACAAAAGCTGTGTGCACCGTACAGCTGACAGTATGTGGGCAACCGAATTCATGCTTAGACTGCTGCTTGTGGTAATTTTGGCATAACAGCAAGATTGATATCCCTCCTGCTGACACTGCATGTCTACAGGAAACAAGATGCTGACATGTTGGAGCGTTCCAGCAGCGTGCATGTCATGCAGATGCATCTTAAATGGTCAGGGTTTCAGCAGCGTGTTGTTGCAGAGGGTTTCTTTGTAACAGCACAAAGCACACCCTCAATACTGTGGCTGTACAGAGACGCTGTGTAGAGCCTGACTTACATCATTGCCCTTGACCAAGTCATCAGTGTACAAGATCTGGCTCATGTCACGACCACTGGCCTTGATGGCTGCTGCATCTGCCTCGTCACGGGCCCACAATCTGCCTTGAAAGGAGCCGCCCATGCACTTGAGAGCTGCTGCTGCAATCACACCCTGCAGGGACACAACACATCTTGCATGTCATCTGGAACACATATTTTGACTGCTGCTATAGGGCAGCTTGACAAAAAGGTTGGAAGTCGTCTTCCTCACTTGCTGTGAACCGTGGCACATATTGTCCATTGCACAAAAGCAGGTCTGACCAGAGTTGACCCACCTACCTCTGGTGTTCCACCAATCCCCATCATGATATCGACAGGAGCCTCAGGCTTAGCTGTCTCAATGGCACCTCCGACATCTCCATCGCTGATCATACGGATACGAGCACCAGCTGCACGAATCTCTTTGATGAGGTTGGCGTGACGTGGTCGGTCAAGCACCAAGACAGTGACATCACTGCAGAAAACCAGAGACGATAACAGCAACAGGCGTCAGACAACAACAGCATTCAAGAGGTGATTGAATGGACTTTGCGCAGACTATATACGAAGCAAGTAGATGCAGTGTCAGCAGCACCAGGGGCACCCAGTGCTGCACATTGGCACAGTATGTGCCATGCGCATCCTGCCTGCTGATCTGCTGCTGCTAGCACTCCATGAGAATTGCAGCAACCTTTCCCCAATCTGCAGAGACTGCAGGCGTACTGGGAAAGCACGCACGTTGAGAAAGTGCTGCTTGAGCAACCTACAAGATACTTCTTGGATCTTGCTATCCTGCATGTCTCACCTGACTGGCTTGCCCAGACAGTTGGCTACTGCTTCAAGGTTGTGTGCTACACTGTAGTTAAGGCTGACCCTGCGTGGGTCAATCATGGGGCCTACTGCTAGCTTCTCCATGTAGAAGCTCGGCCCTGGATCGTACAGGCAACCACGCTCTGCCAGTGCAATGACCTGCAGTCAAAAGCCACAGTAATTGCTGGTTCAGCGCAGTGCAGAAGAATGGGTCGTGCTTTGAAACAATGTTGAAGGGCATGCAGTCCTGCCAACAATGGCATGCAGTCCTGCCTTGACTGCAAGTGTTTCATTGTAGTGAATGATGCTTACAGCTAGTGCTCCGCTGCGTCCTTGTGCTGTAAGGGTTGTTCCATCCAAGGGGTCAACAGCGATGTCAACCATGGGAGGACTTCCATCACCGATGTGTTCTCCTGCAGCATGCAACAGCAGATCACATGTTGTTGGGACAACTGCCCACTTATGGAGTTATGAACTTTGCTGAGCAAGGGGCAAGAGGCCATGTGCAGGATACGCCTGTGCACCAGATCATCTGCAGGAACGTGTCCTGCAAGCTGTATGACTGCAAGAATTCCTGCAGGATGATTGCAGGAGACTCTGCAGGACTATGGACAGTGCTTACCGCAGTACAGCATGGGCGCTTCGTCCTTCTCTCCCTCTCCTATGACCACAACGCCGTCCATTGGTATCTCATTGAGTACCTTACGCATCATGTCCACTGCAGCCTGATCAGCAGCGTTCTTGTCTCCCTTGCCCAGCCTGCACAGGGCGGAGACAGAGAGTGACAAGCAACAGCAGCCGTGTGATAGATTTGACCTCTGAGGGCAATATGGGCGAAGATTGTTGCAGGGATAAGCAATGGATGAGGGGGCATTTTGATGCAAGTGGCTGCTGGGGCCAACGAGCTCAGGGGGTATCCAAGGTTGGTAAGAGCCTTGCACCAAACATGTGGTTCTGTCCAAGTATCATGAATACGTTACAGCAGATAGTTTCGCGCTAAGCAGCGAATGCGCTTGTTTATTAGGCCTTCTAGGCAGATTGTTGGAGTGTGCATTCTGGGTGCTGCTTGACCACACTCTGGGACGGTGCTTACCATCTTGCAGAAGCAAGAGCAGCTGCCTCTGTAACACGGACCAATTCCAAAGCCAAGTTCCTAGATGGTGCGGTATAGTCAGGGCCACCTGGAACGAGGAGAGCACAGAAGTGAACAAACAGCACAGCAGCAAATGCAGGGGTGTTTGTGCAAAAAAGGCATGCCCAGCCTCTTTTAGCGATTTGCAGAGAGGTGCGCGCTGGAATTATCACGTATAAAGAACTGCTGCTCTGCTTCAGCGTGTGTATGCGCCATACTGCAAGACTAGCATTTCGGGCTGACGTGGCCAATGTGTCGAACAACGACAAACCGGCGAGATGCATTGTAGCAATCAGAATATGGATGTTGATCATACACAACACACCCATATCGTATGAAAAGTCACTAAAGGCTCTGTATTTACCAGTGCGAGCAGTGCTTGAGGTAGTGTCTCCTGTTTCAACAGGTTTGCCTGGTGACAGAACGGCTTGGAGGGGCTGTTGCACGCGCCTGGAACGTCTTGAAAGGCAGATTGCGCTTCGTAGCTGCCTCAGTTGCTGGCACTGCATTGCGTCCTGACCTCGAGACCGAACCTTGTTTGTTTGATATTGCATGTTTACAGCCTTCAAATCCTTCTTCCTCAGCAGGTGTGCACCTCGTGCTAGTAAAATTGAGGCACAGTGCCGGATACAAAGTTTGTTGGCTGGTTGTATGTATCGTATCGTCTGTCAACGTTGGTAATCTCAGATCATCCGACCGGCACTGCACGAAAGCCCCTCAAGCATACGAGGCAACTTATGAGATTGCTTGTGGACCTTCTAAGCGTAGACACGCAATCCGTGAGTGCTTAAGCAGTCACTGTTATTGGGTCATAACAGGTGGGAGTTCGAGTTCAGCGAGTGCAGAGCTTGTTGTCATGCAAGACACACTATCACCATGCGCATGCTGTTGTAGATGAAAGCTTGTGTTGGTTCTCTGACGTTTCTTCAAGGTATGTGACATGGTCGTTGCTGAAGGCCTGGAAGCGGGCCTAGCTTCATTGCGAATGGACTCAAACGCTGATGGGGGCATAGTTACTGAGATAATAAGCCGCTATGGCCATTCAGCGCAGCCGGAGTCGCGGCAAGTTCTGGCGGTGCTGCAGGCGGTGCTCCAAGGCATCAGTGCGGAAGGCATGGCAGCAACACCCACTACTCTCTTTGCAGCTTTCATGTACGCTTTGGATTGTGAGGATGCACAAAGCTCGCCAGAGGTAAGATCCCTGCTCTATCCAGTGCACCCATCATCATTGCGGGACAGCATACGCTTCTCCGGACGAACATTACCTGGCGAATAACTTCGTCACCGCATTGCAGACGGCTTTGGCAGAGTGTACAGTGCTTGGCGTCACCCTCACGCGAGTACCGAACAGTGTATTGCGTTCCAAGTTTGTCAGCAGTGTGCAGCTGCTGGGCAAGCTGGTGGAACAGCACAGACAGCAGGTAAACTTCATTGCTGGTTTAGCAGCGCTGCTTTTTGCTGCATCCACTTCATTCCTACCAACTTATTACGCCCAAGCGCCTTTCATATGCCGCTTGTGGCCGTATGACATCAGACTGCAGCTCAGGTGCTTTCTTCCGCAGTCTTGCAAATGCAGCAGATACCAACGGACATGACTCGAGCGAGACTAGAAGATGCACAGTGCACGTCATGCGCATGTACCACTAGCATATCAAGCACTTATGATGACGTTTATCGACTGCCCTGCCCTGCTCTTCTGTGACTACAGGCACCTGTATGCAAGGCAGCTTTGCTCTGCCTTGGACAAGTTCTAGCAGCAGTCGAACCAGGAGCCTGGCATGCAGCAGTACCGGCGTTCCAGCTTGTCATTTCTTTCTTAACAGATCCGCGTCCCAAAGTGCGAAAGAGAGCTCAGAGCAGTGTTACTGATGTCTTAGCAGCGCTGCAGGGCAGCCCAGCCAACCTAGCAGCGGCTAGTGAAGCTATCATTGCATGTGAGTTTTAATGCAGCGTGTTGTGTCCCCTGCAGAAAGGAGATTTGTTTGGACATCTGTCACCCTATGCAACATACATGCTATGTAGTAGTGTCTACCCTGCATATCTGTTTGCATGCCCCATTGCAGACACCTTTGCGTTGCATTTCAAGCAACTATATGCTAGCTAGAGGCTGATGGTGGCTTATGGCAATCAAGCTCAAGCATCAGGGTTAGCAGGATGTGGCCCTGTCATTTGCTGCAGTGTGTAAGACAGTTCTGCCTGGTCCAGCAGCTGCTGCCCAGGCAGCCGCAGCAGCCAGCAACAAACAGCGTGCAGCGGCCGAGGCAGCAAGCGCTTCAGCAGTAAGCGATGTTTTGCATCTGCTGGCAGCACTGAAAACAGCTGCTCCCCTTATGGCAGGTAGGTGCTGCAATGGGCTGTGATGGGCTTCAAGCTGGTGCAATGGGTTTGTGGCTCTCTGCAAGGGTAGTGGGTCACATGTGATGCTATCAGTCTGGAGTCTTCCAAATGCAGATAGATTACTGCGGCAACATACAGGCTCCTTAAGGATTGTGGGAAGTATATTATCCTCTATGACCTCGCTAGGGCCATTGACAACTGCTGTGCAAGTTGACATGGGTTTCCAGCAGCATTGCCTGACCCATCCGCTGCTGTATGCCAGTAACGCACTAGCCACAGGCTATGTCTGTGTCGCACTTGTTGTACCTCATCATCAGCCGGCAAAAACACAGGCAATTAGTAAGGTGTCTCTAGTCTTTCTCATTGATCTCGTTGCTAATTCACTGTTGCTTGCTGCACTTGCAGGCTCGTCACTCCCACAGCTGGTTGATGGTCTCATGAAGCTGTATGCCGAACGACACCCACTGCTAAGCCGCCACACCAGTGAGGTACTGGCTGGGCTGGCTGCATCACGCAGTAGTCACGTAACACCTGCCCAGTTGACGCAGCTGCTGCAGATGTTGATAGACAGGGAAGCAACTACACTCATGTCAGGTGAGCACCAGGACCAGCATGGGATGTACGCGTGAGACGAACAGCCATGTAGTTGTACTGGTGTTCGTCTGCAGACAGTGGGAATGCGCTGTGCTATGGTGACTAAAACCCTGTCAGAAAGCCTACATGGCCAAGATGCGATGCAGCGTAGCCCAACTTATCATACTGTATTCAACAGTTAGCTATACGTGGTTTCAGTGTGCTGATTCAATCATGCTTCCCTGTTGCATGGTATCTTTCTTGCAATGGTTACTGCAGGTAGTGCAGGCTCACACAGTTCTTCAGCTGGAGGGGATCAGCTATCAGCCATGACCAGACTGCTAGAATCAGGCCTTTGCAGATTAGCAGAGCTTCAGCCTGAAGCAGCTGGCAAGCTCTTACCCCGAGTAGTTCACCTAGTTGTCCCTCTGCTTGCAGCAGAACAAGACGGAGTCAGGTACAATGCAAGTGCGGCACTGCAGAGCCTGCTCAAGGAGTGTCTGACGCCGCAGCTGGTGGCAGCAATGCAGCCCCAACAGCAGCAGGCGTCAAGTTCGGGACCGTCCGCGCTGAAGAGTCTGGTTGCAGCAGTGGCGAGCAGCTTGGGGGCAAGATACCAGGAGTCATGGAATCTGGCTCTACCAGGTAAACGAGGTTGTGATGCTGGGGTAGGTGTGGTCCAAAAACATTGTGGCTGTGAGGTAATTAGGGTGGGAGACAGTTGACTGCAGCTCCAGCAAATGAGTCTTTGATAAGGTATCCAACAAGCGTTGTCTGCTCTGTGGTTGCTGCCCCCAACTCGCAGTTGCTGGAGTGCTCTGTGAGGTGCTGGCTGCTGGTGGTGCTGCTGGTCTAGCAGCCCCAGTGGTATCTGCTCTGGGTCAGATATGTGCTGGACTGTCAGATGAAGCAGAAGAGCGGGAACAAGAAGCCATGCAGGTTGATATGGAGGGAGCTGGAACTGTTGGACCTAGTGGCAGCAGCAGCTATGCAAATGCAGCAGAAGCAGCACTGGGCACAGCTATCAGGTGAGTGTGGTTGGCAGGTTTGTGTATGGGTATGCAGGGGCTGTCAGGGTGGTATTGCTAGTTTGCAACATACAAGAGCGCTGGCATGATCTGCACACCCTGTGCTTGGCAGATCCATGTCCGAGCCACATGACAAGCGTCAGGTTCAGTATTGAAGGGTACTAACGCATGCAGATGAAACTCTCTCTGTGTTGTAGGTGTCTTGGGCCTGAAAGGGTTCTAGAGGTACTGCCTCTTCAGTTGATAGAAGGATTGGCGGGCACAAGTGAGGCACGCACCTGGCTGCTGCCAGCCCTAAGGAAGCATGTGTCAGGCACACAGCTGAAATACTGGGTGGACCACCTCCTACCACTGGCAACGACAATGGGTGACTTGACACTGAGCGCTTCAACTGAAGGTCAAAAGGGCAGAGCTGCTGCATGTCATGCCCTGGAGCTGCAGCTGTGGGGCTGCTTACAAGCCTTTGCAAGCTGGCCGACAGATGCAGCTGCTGTCTATCCTACCGTCGTGAGAAATATGGCGACGGTGTTCCATACGAGGGAAGATTTGCGGGGCATAGTGGCTTCTGTGCTGATCCGGCTATGCAAGCAAGCACGAGCAGTAGCGGTTCTAGCTCAATCAGGTGCTGTAGCTGCTTCAAAAGACACAGTAGCAGCTGCCAGGAGCCTTGGGTTGGTGTCTGGAGCTGCAGCGGCAGTTCCAGGTGCTGGCAGGGGTGATGATGAAGCAGTAGATGATGAAGATGACAATCAGCAGGTGCAGGACAACAGCGATGATGAGGATGTCAGTGAGTATTCGCAGCAAACGCAGTCACCTGGATTGGGGCCGAGGAATCAGTCTCATTGGAGGTCAGGGGCTGTGGCAGATGATGGACCAGATGCTGCTGGTAGTGCTCCGACAGGTTATACTGCTGATGTGGCGCTCCAGCAGTTGATGGCGCTGAGGAGCTTCAGCAAACATTGGCTGAACATGATGTGTATGATATTTGTACAGGTGAGTTGGTAGACAGTCCCCTTTGAAGGAATAATAGATATGTAATCCGCACTTGTATGGCTGAGCCAAGTGCAAGTAACTCGTCATGTACCCCACTGATGGGCATATGATGTGTGCAGGATGAGTTTACAGTGCATGCAGAGTGTGTTCATCATGTTGTGCTTTGTTCATGGGCTGGTAGAAAGCTATCATAGCATAATGCTAAGGCTTGCAGGACAGCTTGTGTTGCATTGTTCTCTTGTAGGTGGAACCAGAGGCTAGAGGACATATTGGAGAAGCCCTGGCTGCATATGCCTCGATATCAGAGCCTCAGGTGGTTGCCACCCCGTTCAGGATGGCCTTGATGAAGTATGCCAAGGTGGGTGGTAGACTGACGGGACACTAGCCTAAAGTTCATTGGTAGGTCAACAGAGGCTCTCCATTCAGTTGAAGCTGTTAACCGTAGTAGGAAGGTCATGACTGTGTTCTCTCGGTAGGGGTGTCAGTCCAGGATGCAGTAGGACTGCTGCGTGCCAGAGACATCAAACAAACACACACAAGTTGTGCTGACTCTACTGCAGATTGCCAGGGACGCTGCAGCTGAGGTGCCCCCTCCTGATCCTATTCTGGAGGGCGGCAGTACTCCAGAAGAGAGACAGGCATCATTTTTGGAGGTTGCACTATGTCTGGCTGGAGGTCTTCCAGACACAGCTCTGGATCCTCTCTTTGCAGTGAGTGTGTTTTGCATCTCAGTGGTTGGTATCAGGCATTGCAAGCTTGACTGCTCACTATGTGCAGTCCCAGTAAGCTGCGAGTATAGTGATATGACTGAATCAATACCGGATGCCAGCATGCCCAAATCAAACCCGGTCATTTGTTCCTAGCATACTTGTTATGACTGAGGGTTTGAGCTGCTTACTGATCTGCAGGCTTGCCGGCAGCATGTTCTGGGAGCTGGTTCTCTGCTACAGAAGCGGTCTTACCGTGTCCTCAGTTACCTCACAGCTTCACGGCCTGAGTGGCTATTAGAACATCTGAGTGCAGTACTGGAGCTACTGCTGCTGGGAGGACCTGCTGCTCTGTCACCAGCCAAGAGATACAGACTTGGGTGAGTCATGATGACTCACGACAAATAGATGCCTGGATGATGCATACTCGTCCCAGCTGGCCCATGAGGCCTCCCATAGATCAACACCTCTAGTGCATGTCCTGTATTGGAGTTTACTTATGTAGGGACCACAAGCTGGTGTACTATACCATAGATACAGAGCTGTCTACCACGGCCCCATGCAGGCCTGCAAGTCTGGGGGGATGTTTGTGACTCGCACACATTCCTTGGGTCATTTCACATTGCAGGTGTCTCAGGCCGCTCATCTTGCTGTTGGATACAGTCCCCTGCCCAGCACTGCCAGGTCTTGTTGACGCTTCCACTGGCGCTGAACTTGTCCCTGGAGGCGCCGCTTTGGCCAATGATGAAGATGGTGATGGTGGTGAAGGGCGAAGAGTACTGCTGGCTCAGCTTTTAGTGGGAGAGTTGGTCCTGGCTACCAAGGAGGTGAGCAGCTTGTATTCACGACGTATCTTTTTTATTGGCATGGCTGGCAAGAAGCGATTGGAGTTTGTATTCTCAGCGCGTTCTGTTTATTTGGCATGGCTGGAGAAGCATGGGTAAGGGGTTGTTGCTCAGGTCAAAAAAATGGTTCTATGCAAGCATGTCTGAGTTTTTGACAGTGTCCTTATCTGGTAGCTGCTTGCTGGTGTTAGTGTAGTAGATACTGCCCTCTCTCTACCTCTTACGATGCTGCTTGGTTTTGCTAGCTCCTTGTTTGCTTTCTGCTTTTACTGACACTCTGCACTGGTTTCTGCAGGTCAACAAAAAGACCCGTACAGCAGCATATCAGCTATTGGTAGAGATCGCTCATGAGTTGGACGATGCCAGACCCCTCAGCCTCAAAGGCGTAAACACAGATGGTACAAGTGCTTCTGATGACGACATGGATTACGGAGATGACATCAAAGCCAGGGATAACAGAGGAAATGACGTCCATCAAGCTTCTGGTGGTTTACTGGACTTTGTCCATGCTGTGATGGGAGGTTTGGTTGGATCGAGTCCTCATATGCAGTCAGCAGCAGTGTTGGCACTTGCTCGACTTGTGTTTGAGTTTGCTGGTCAGCTTGAAGGTCTGGTTGGCAGGTTACTGCCAGCAGTACTGTTGCTGTTTAGGAGCCACAGCAGGGAGGTCATCAAGGCAGTGCTGGGCTTTGTGAAGGTACGTCGTGTGCAGAGTTTCAGTTCATGGCTGTGCAGCGATGCCATACACTGCCTGGTAGGTCACTCAGTACTGTCGAGACCTGTTTTCCGGTCAGCAAATAGTTTCCTTGGCAATTGTTTCATGCTTGCAACCACAGGTCACAGTTAGGTATGCACTTGTGTGCTGCTGAGCTGCTGTTGTTGCTGCTGCTGTTGACAGGTGTGTGCTATGCGTATGCCAGTGGACATGCTGCTGGTGTGGCTGCCACAGATGCTTGAGGGCATGCTGATCTGGGCTGATGACAGCAAGAACAAGTTCAGGCTCAAGGTGAGACGCAGATTTTGTATCTTTGTATACACACCAACAGCACACCTGCAAATAGTCGGGTGGTATACCTGCCTGTAACTCTCTGTCACTTTCCAGTCACATGCCTCTTGCTTGCTCAGTAAGTGCTTTACTGTCTAACAGCAACTGTACAATTTTCTGCTGGATGGCTGACTTGTTTTGTGCGTGACTGCAGATCCGTATCATCATGGAGCGTCTTGTTCGTCGCTGTGGTCTGGAGCCTGTTGCTGCTGCCTGCCCCCCTGGTGACGCCAAATTGCTGGCTCACATACGCAAACAGAACAGCAGAAAGGAGAGGAGAAAGGCGGCTGGCAGTGAAGCTGGTAGTGAGGTGAGCTTTGTTGAGTTGCTTTGACTCCACGGTACTCTAGCTCAACTGTATCTTTAGGAGCTGCATTACCTTGGTGTCTTCCCATCACAATGTGGCTACACGCCTCACACAGGGCAGGAACGGGTTGGGTGAAGTAGTTGGGGTCGAAGTCTCGCAATTGAAGCATCCAACCAGTAAATGGCCTACTTTGTGCTGTGCAGGCTGATGCGGCAGAGTTCGATCGTCGATCCCAGCGCTCTGCTGCACGCAGCGGGATGGCGCGCACCGCCCGTGCCAGCGAGTGGGGCCACACGGCCATCTTCAGCGACGAAATGGATGAAGATGGCGGTACTAAGGGGGGTCGCAGTGCTCAAACCGCTCGTGGTGGTCGTGCTGCTGGCGTTGCCGGTCGCGGTGTTGCCGGTCGTGGTGGCGCTGGGCGGCGGGTGCAGTTGGCAGGTGACGCATCAGCTGCAGATCCTCAAGATCTGTTAGAAGCTAGCACTGCTAGGCAGTTAGTACGTAGCGCTGCTGGTGGTGGTCGTGCTGCTGCTGGTGGTGCTGCTGCTGCTGACTTCCCCAGAGGGGATGATGGTAAGATGATCATTGAAGAGGAAGAGGATCTATTTGGCTGGAGCAAGAAGAAAAAGGGCAAAAGGTGTGTCTAGGGCCTGATTATTGTTACCAGCCCTGGGTGCATCTGGCTACCTGACGCGTATGTCACCCAGATAAGTGTCGTGTCAAGCTGTCAGATCAGACACAGCATCCAGTTTCAGGTATCTTAATGCTATGTTGTTAGCAGAACCCTGATGACTCATCTCAGAGTGAAGCTCTGTTGATGGATGGCACCAGTCACATGCGCTGTAACTACGCCGTATGAAAGCTGATAACATAACGGGCTGATGAAGCTGTACTCATGATGAACTGCAACTGCTGTTGTCGATTGTGGCATGAATAGGCCTTGAGTTCTGACGCACTGAGCCATGCGCTGTTGGTTCATCCCTTCTTCTGCTACTGTTGCTGTCCACAGGAAACGAGATGACCTTGGTTTTGTTTCTGATGATGACTCAGACATGGAGGACATGCGGGGCATTGCAGGCCTCAAAGCAGCAGTAGCAAGTGTTGCCAACGCCAAGTCAGTCCGTTTTGCCCCTACCATTGCAGCCAGCCTTGGCAATCGCAGCACAGTCAGCAAGAAGAGCGGCTTTGGTGGGGCAAGGAGTGAATCTGGCAGGTCAGCAAGTGGCAAGGCCAGTCAGCATAGTGGCGATCGGTTTAAGTCCAAATCTGGTGCTTCTGGAGATGTCAAGAAGGGCGGGGTTGATCCGTATGCTTACTGGCAGTTTGACCGTAAGATGTTAAACCGCAGGCGTGGCAAGCAGGCAGCTGCTAGCAAGGGTTTGGGTGGGGTGGTTGCTGGGGCACAGAGTGGGGCACTCAAGGGGGCCAAAGCGAAGAGGGCAGCCACTGCCAAGAAGGCCAGGCGCTGATGATGCTTTGCTGTTTCAGTTGTCAGCAAGCAAGATAGCGAGTGCATGAGCACAGAGCTTGATAATGGAGGCTTGGCACTACGTTGGCACAAGAGGTTTCTTTGATATCATCTGTTCTGTACACCACTGCTGCTGGCTGCGGCTGTGATGGCTTACCACAGCTTGATGACCAGTCTGTAAGCGATGTTGCCTCATTTGCTCAGCATGGGTCATGATATGTCACAGGTCTGCTGCATTGTCTCTGGAATCAGGGAG
>LWCB01012827.1:0-12419 GCA_001630525.1 Coelastrella sp. M60
CTTCTGCATTGCAGGGTGCTCCTGGCGCCGAGTGCAGCGAATCTCCTGGGGGTGCCCGGCGTTGCCTGAAGCGGGTGGCTGCCAACACAGAGCAAGCTGACATCTCTGTGTGCAGAGATGCCGGGAATAACCTGCACTGCCCTTCTTCACCAAGTGAGTGGCTTGCAATGTGACCAATGCTGCATGAGTTGCTGCTGTGTTTTCTTACTCCCTCTCATGTTGTTTGCTCCTGACGTGTTTACTTGTATGCATTGTCCGACAGGCAGTACTTATGTGCATTGTCTGACAAGCAGAGTCATGTCGCCACTGAAGCAGCAATGTTCATTACAGATATGGAAAGGGCTTAGGGTCGTATATGGCTATCAAGCAGGAGCCAGATTTGCTCCTACACCTGCGTTGATGTAAGTTGTGCATGTTCTTGAGTGAGCTCACAGCATCCTCCACACTCAACATGCAATCCCATGGCATATCTATTGCAGGTGCATCTGGCAGTGGTTCGGCAACCGGCATTTCAGCTGGCTGTGGCACAGGCAGCAGCAGTCCGTGTGGCACAACTCGATCACCCAAACTCACCGCAATCAGACACACCAGGCCACACAAACCTCATGGCAAAAACAGCAGTAAGCATTCAGGCCAGTCACAACAGATGGAGGAGCACCCAGGCTCTGTAATCAGGCCTGGTGATCTGAATGATAGTCACCAGGGTCACAAGGTGATGGTGTACTGGCCACAGGATCGCAAGTGGTGGGAGGCAACCATCTGCACGGTAGGCTTGGACAGCTAGTGGTCTACTTGCTTTTGCAGGCTGCCTGGAAGCCATCAACACATGACCACGGGCTGCATTTGTGAAACTGATGCTGTCTATCTGGTATACAGCAGTGTTGCTTTTCCAGCCTGCTGTATGACAGAGGCTCATGATAACATGACCCGGCTGTGTGATTGTCTGCAGGTCAATACTTGTGACCATAGCCTTCGGCTACTGTACCCTGACATGACAGAAGAGTTGGTCACTGGCACAGACTATGATGATCTACTGCACAAAGGTCACCTGGCTTTGACAGCAGAAGCACCACCGCCAGAAGGTATGTTGAGATCTGTGTATGCTGAAGCTTGCTGCTTGTTCGCGAGCACTGGCAAGCATCAAAGGGTTGTGTCACTCAGAAATGACTTTGCTTGCACATGCAAAATATGCTGCTGCTTCCAGCTGCTTGATGATCTTCAGCAACAACATCAGCGACATGCTGCTCAGGTGACAAACAAGCCCTGTGCTTATGCTGGTGGTTGTGTGTGTGTGTGTGTGTTCTGTGTGGTCCCAGTTGGTTGCTGTGAGCAGCAGCGGCAGCTCTATGACTGCCAGGTACCTGGTGCGCTAGCAGCCAACTCCACGAGGCCTCTTCCAATCAATGTTGGTCTACCTGACTTCAATGACACCACATGGCTGAATCCCAAAGATACCTTGCTAACTGCAGGTATGTGTATAGCTGCATCAGGTACAGGTGCAAAATGATTGGTTCAAGCGTTTCCTGCACCATGCCTTGTGACTGATGTCCTTAACGTACTTGTTCACTATTGATGATGCACTTCTGTGTTTCACATCGTGCATAGTGTTTCCAACTAACAAGTGCTATCTCTTTGGCTGAATTGGAGTTTTCTCACCATGCATCATGTGGTGTGCTCTCAGCATCTGCTGTTGTCATGCTCTGTCAGGAGTGAGGTCTCAGAGCTGCCAGCTTCCCTTGGTAGCCCTTGACAGCAAGACATCTCCACGTGAGGTTACTCGAAGTGCCAGTTTTGCAGGAGGTGTCAGCTGCGCTGGCAGTGGCAGTGGCAGTGGCAGTGGTGCAGCCAGCATGACGTATGAGGCCGACCTGGACGATTTGATGGCAAAAAGGCAGTGCTATGAAACACCAGGAAATGCACCGTCAGGTTCTGAAGGCGTTGGGAACCCCGCAGGTGCTGTTGCAGGATTCTGTGCTCAGCAGGATCAGCAGCTGCAGCAGCAATGCCAGGTTTCTGATGCTGCTAACCTTGGTGCATGGTTCCATGCACAGCAAAGGCAGCAGCAGCAGCTCCAGTTACAGACACAGCAGAACCTGCAGATGCAGCAGCAAGTGCAACTGCAGATGCAGCAGCAGATGGTTGCCCACATGTCAATGCAGCAAGCTGCTGGTCAGTTAATGCACATGCAAGCACCTGCATATAATGCACCTCTGGGTTTTGCAAATACAGCGGTGTCAAACATGGTCTGCTACACCAGTCAAGGTCTTTGCAGTGCCCTGGATGCAGCACCCTCGTGCGCCCTGGCTGTCCCACCTTGCAGTCTGGCTTTTTCACAATCACCCTTCGCTACAGCACTATACTCATCACCATTACCTGCTGCCAGTCAGCAGCTACAGCAGCCGTTTGGCAGCTCACCAGCTGGAGGCTGTGGTACAGACAACAGCAGCGGTGCTTTGGCTCATGATATTGAACAGTTGAAGCAGCTGCAGCAGCGCCTGAGGTTGGCAGTGAGCAGCCCACCAGCATGCCCTGCTTCAGATTGCTGGCAGACAGCTGTGCAGGGAGTTTGTTCATCACCAGTTCTGCTTGGGCCAGCTGCATCGGCGCCCCTGTCACCCTCACTCTCAATGCCTGAGCAGTTGGGTTGCACCTCGATGCCAGCTATTCTGCAGCAACAGCCACAGGCGCAGGTCAAGGCAGAGCCGGGCGCTGCTGGTTTTGCCAACAGTGGAAATTGCTCTCCTGTAGCATCAGCAAGACCAGAGGCTCCCGTGGGTTCCTTCCCCTTCAGTTTGGATACTGAGGCCGACGCAGCAACTGCTGCTGTTACTGGCACTCAAGCCCTGCAGAAGTCTGCATCGTGCGATGCTGCTGTTGTACCAGACCTGGGGGATCTGCTGCCGCACACGCTGCAGGCAGCAGGAGCGAGCAGAGGACTGCCACAACCTGATGATGCAGATGACATTGACAACCTGCTGTCGAAGCCCGACACAATGTTCAACCTGTCAAATTTTGATATGCAGCCAGAGGATGACATGGTGGTTGATATGGGTGATATTGAGGGCATGGATATGGCAGAGGGGCCCAGCAGCAGCTGTGGAGGCAGTTTGTGTGAGTCTCTTGCTGATGAGTTGGCAGTGGCTGGACTGGAGGTTGATGCCGCACCAGTGTACTACATGTTTGGCAGTGGGTCACCCAGGACCAAGACTTCAGGGATGAACACTGGTGCAGCAGTCCAGGGGTTGCGGCCTGGCGACTTGGACTCGAGGGTGGCTGGAACGGTTGCTGCAGCAAACGTGAGCCCCATTGGTGCAGCGAACGCTGCCGATGAGGTGCCCCTACCTGTTGAGAGCATCTTTGCTCACATGTTTGATGATTGACGCAATGAAGCACATCTGCACAGTTCCACTATGCACTGTGCCAGATCCTGTTGGGCTGTGCATGTGTAGTAACATCAGCTACCTGGGATACTAGTCTTGGGTAGCTGGTTTAAGCTGGGTGCTTGAGGGACTTGAAGCCGAACTGAGAAAGGTGTGTTGAGGTTTGTGTAAGTGTAGACGATCAAGATGAAGAGGTATGCGGTCAGCTGCTGCTATGGTTGTTCTGGCTACCACGCCTTGTGCTTGTGTCAATGGTGGTGGCGCTTAGTCAGTTCTGCTTGGAGCATTGTACTTGCATCGTTGTTGTTGATGGTGCATCACATGGATTGAAACTGTAAGCACTTTTCTGCCTTCTGCGAGGTGAGTTGGCGTGCTGGGCTCTTGAGGTGTACATGATCTGGGTTTGGCCAGCAGGTATGCTGGTGCTGCCTTCCTAGCATCTGCTGCTGTTCTTTGTTTTAGGTGGCTTGCTGAGAAATTTTGAGTGCAGGTTGGGAGTACGTCTGCAGTCTTCAACTTCAAATTGTTTATAGTTGTACCGATTGTTCAACAGGTTGTAAGTTGTGTCTGATGAGGCCAGGTCTATGCGTGCCAACTTATTATGCAAAGTCATGAAATTGCTCGAGGGTAATCCTGTGGCGTAATGCTGCTTGTGAGAGGTGATACAACAACGACCAGTCATACATGTCGACTTGTACTTTGATTCATCTGCTGTGAGCCTCTTCAAGCGCTCTGCCTAGTGTGTGTGCTTTTGAATGGCATTTGGTATTGTAAGCCCAATCTCTTGGGCAAGCTGCTGTTTCCCTCAACCCACATTAATCTCTTGCATAGCTCTGCGGCCTTGTTTTTATGTTGGCTTGCGGTTGACGGTCATGACTGGTCGATACAGGTCAGGCCTAGTCTTCTGGTTCCCATAGGTTTTGGCTTTGTCCTGCAGTCACTTTATCTGCTGGCTTTTGCTTGTTGACACAACAAGAAGCCGTACAGCAGGTATTGCTTGTTGTGAAGATGATGTACAGTGTGCACTGTGTCAAGAAAGTGAAGGGAGAACACACTTTCACGGTCCCTGTTGGTATCTCTTTCCTTTCCTGGCATGCGCAAGAGTTCTGTTTGGTAGTAATGCTCAGCTGTGAGACGCATATCAAGTTGTCAGACCGTTTTTTGCAGCAAGGTTTTAGCTTTGCGCCCAGTCTGACATTCAAATGCTGGGACTGCTGACGCGGATGCGTTGTGTTGCATTGTGGAATGTTGGCATGCCTAGTAAACTGCTTTGGCTTGCAGTTAGCTTGCGGAATATCTTTACCTGGTTGCTCTCCAGAGCAGCGCGCTGGTAGCACTTTTCACCCTTTGTTCTTGGTCTTGGTAGATGTGCACACTATGGATATGCATCATACGTCTACTTTGTGACGCTGTCATTAAGGAAACATCAGGTTCTTATGTGGATGTTGGACTTAGCATGAGTGGGTGGTTCTGCACATATTTTGCCGCACATACCTTCAGAGATCGCTGTGGTTATCATATCTGCTGGTGTCAGAAGCAACACCCTGGCACTATGCTTCAATAGTTTTGTTCTTGATGCTTGATCTGGTGATGGAGGTGTTGATCATATCTTGTTGCGCTGTGGCTGAGCCTCAAAACAAGTTCACTGTTGTATGCACCACAGCATCTTCAATTGTATCTCAGCTGGGGTGCCAAGCCAAATGAAAGCAGGCAGTGTACAGCATGCTATGCTCTGCAGTACCACCCAACAGCTTGCAATGAAGTGGAGTCTGTATGTGTACTGAGCTGTATGTACTGTTGCAACAAAGCATGTTACTACGATTGCTGGTGTTGCTTTTGTTGCTCAACCCAAAACGTGGGCGTGGCATTGACTGATAAAGTAGAGGTACTTGTACTATCAACACTGGCTGTCCTGTGATATTCGCATGGCTCAGTAGGGACTGCTCATCCGAAGACAGCTCTGTCTGCAGCCAAACAGCAGGCCAGCAGCTGCCTGTTGCAGGTCACCATAAAAGTCTGATTGGCTGGGCATCAAGCACTGAAGCTGATTGGCTACCTGCCCTGGGTCAGATGTTTTGTCATGCAACGATGCATGATTGCTGACATGAGTCTTCCTGAGTTTCTTGGTACTCAATGAAGTCATGTAGCGTGCACCTGAGAGGTTGAGTACTGGACTCTACTGCATTTTATGTACCTGCATTTGATGCTATGCTAGCGAATGTTTTTGCAACGAGAATGGCATACTGTCATCCTGGTTGGTTCCACCATGTATGATCTAGTGGTTGATCAGAAGTATTCACACTGTCCATGCGGTGAGTGTTCTATGGTGTCGCAAGAGTGACTTGTGCGCAGTGCATCTGCTGTTGCTAGGAGGGATGATTGATCCTACAACAAAGCAGCAGACATGGGCTAGGGCTGTTTCTTTTATCTTGCGGTTTACTTGCTGATTCCAGTCAGCAGTGTCATTTGGTTTGCAGCTTCTTTGTTGATGAATAGACCATGTACCTAGCACCGATGCTGTTTGGTTGAATGTGCTAGTATGGCCCTTCTGCAACTTCACACTCTGATTCTGTGGCCCCGGGAGTGCTAACATCGGTTTTAATTGTATATGTTTGTGGCACTGCCCTCCGACAAGCACTATGTGGGAAAAACTGTCAAAAGCATGAAAGGCATACAGACGCACGCTTCAGATGTGAAGTACTATCTGCAATGCCTTGTCCCCGCTGTGCTGCCACCTGCTGAATGAATGCCACGGTCATTCTGTGCTGCCCAGCCATCTTTGTTGCCTTCTTGGGTATGGCTTGGCAGTCCTGTTGCCTGCACAGACTGATAATTTGCACATCTGAGATACTGTTGTGCAGAGATGCTGCAACCTGGAAGATTGTGGTGTGTGTCTGAGCCCTGGGTGTCTCGACTGCCGTGCATTGAATGAGGAGAGTCTGGGTTTTTTGGAGATGTTCAAACGCATTTGACTTCAGTATTTGTGTGCTGGCTTTGCCACGCGGTGTATGCTTGTGCTATAGTGAATCGAGTGTGCATGTAGGTGTGTGCACGTGTTGCTGCTTTGGTGGTGGTGTAGAGTGATGAAGCTGTGTTGTGCCGATTATAAAGCGGCTCGTCCATATGCATTCTCATGCAGGCAGGCTTTTGTACCAGCAGCAACACCATTCCGCACTGGTGCACCTTATCACTTCTCACTGACCTCGAAGATTGGTTGTCGATCACCCAAGACAGTGTTGTGGTGGGTATCTGAGGCCTCAGCCAGTCGTAGTGCAGTAGTCCAGGGCCCAACTAATCGGAGTACCAGGCCTGATGTGCCAGTTCAGCACATTGATAGGCTCTTCTACATACAAAAGGGTTGTTTTGCTCCTCTGTAGTACAAGACATGGCGCATGCTGTCTCTGTCTCATGTGTGCGCCTGTGTCAGCCGACATTGCACAGTGCAGCAATTGCTGGTCTGCTGGCTGATGAGTCAGCATGTGAAGGAAATCTATTTGCTGAATGGTGCATGTTCAACTTGGACATTGAATGGTGACTTCAGACCACGACGCTGCTGGTGTGTACTTAATAAATGCTGTGGCAATTTGAGCTCCAGGCAAAGGTATGTTGTCATAAGGGCCTTGGCTGCGGGGTGATGCGCAATTTGCAACCATACATGCGTCCGACAGTGAGCTTCTTTTGCCAGAAACTGGCAGTCATCGTACATGTGGTGGTCAGGAGCTGGGTGTTGGAAGCTGCAGCTGGGTATTGTCATGAGATGCATATCAATTTTTCAATGCCATCCATATCAAACTTGGTTGGCATGGCGGAGTGGTCAGGGATCTTGCACATCTCTTACAAAACCAGGCAGTAGACAGCATGAGATTCTGGGTCACAGTGCGCTGTGTGCTGCGTGCTGCCCTAAGGGTGTCGACCTTGTCCCTCACACTGTCAGGCTGCAGCAGTAACAGGTTTGTAATGTCAATGGTTATATATACAATACAATACAATACAATATATAATGTCAATGGTTATATATAATCAACTTTAGAAGTCAGGTGCATGCACGCGAGAAAGCAAATAACCAGCAATATATCTGCTTGCCTGTAGTAGTAGTAGTAGACACACCCATTCCGGCCACGAGGCCCTTGGGCAATAAACAATCGGCTGGCTGAGCCAGCCATACCATAAGATACAGCAACCCCTCTGGGGCAGCCTTCCAGGCAAAGGCTACTGAGAGGGTGCCTGAATGCATGCATTGCCCTTTGCTGTCTGACCCATGTGTTATATGCACACAGGGTCTTGTCACTTGGAGTCCCTAAAGCAGAGAAGGAATTGTATGCAAGTACAACATACAAGATGCTTATCACAGCTGCACAGTACTACAGTAACACATGATGTTTAGGAAGATAGGAGGGCAGCAAGCACTTGTCATGTGTATGTAGGTACTTGCTCTGCCACACCCGACTACCGTCGTGACCGTCACTATGATAGTGACTCTCTTTGAGTGGCCTAGAAGGCTACCCCAGATGGGTTGATGTATCTTGTGGTATGGCTGGCTCAGCCAGCCGTTTGTTTCGATACAATACAATCATTGTAGGTTGTATTGGCAATACAACCTAGGGGACTTGCACCCCGCCCAGTCCAAGACCGGCAAGCCAACGAGAGGCTCATGGGCATGTCATTGATATTGTACCCAGATTTGTTGTCACGATGGTGGCAGATGAATCTACCCTGAAAGTTCCGTCAATTCCGGTACCCGATAAGCCCCGGGGTCGGGCCCTCATTCCCAAGGGCCTCGTGGCCGGAGTGGATGTGTCTACTACTACTTGAAGTATCATACGTGTGACAAAAGGCACAAATGGCCCTTGAGTACTGTGAAGCAACCTCTGAATCTGCTGACTTATAGAACAGACAAAGAAGTCAACTCACTCCGGCCATACGGCCCTTGGGCATTGATTCCCTAAGGGATATGCGATAGAATGCCAACTTGCAGATCAGCCAGAGTATTCGGTACCGTACAAGCGTGCATGCACCTCACTTTGGAAAGTTGATTATATATATAAGTTGTCGGTCTGCTGTGCAAGTGAGCATGGTGTACAGGACATTGTGCAGGACATGCCTAAGGTCAGAATTTATTGCGGTCTCATTGACATATCGAACGAAGCTGCAGATGGCATGATGGTAGGCACTGACACACCGAGTAACGTTACAGACTGAGCTTTGACAGAGCGTCATAGTGATAGAACATCTGTCAGACTCCTCATAGAACTTTGTTACTGGGGCGGTGGCCAGTGTGATTAATTAAGATAATGTCACTCCACTCGCATCCACGTTATTCATCTATTGTGAGCGATGCAGTTGTCTGTGTGCTCCAGGCAAGTGAGTAGCACAGCAGCCCTAGACGACAGTAGTGGCGACCAGCAGTCGTAGAGGAGCATTTTCTTGGGTGTTGACATCCGCAACCTTGTTGGCAATTCAGTTCATCGCACGATGTCTCTCTTTGGTGGTCTTTTTGGCCATGCCGGGGCCTCTAGTGGCTTGTTTTCAACACAAAGCGCGTTCAAGGCGCACCATGACAAGAGGCAGTCAGCAGAACAGCAGCAAAAAGAAAGCGAGAATAGGAAGGAAAAGCGACGAAAGCAGCAGACTGGCAGTGCCAGAGCATTTGAAGGTGCCGACGCAGCGACTGATGCCGCAGCTCGGAAGCTGCAAACAGGCATAGCTGTAGCAGAAGCAGTTCAGAGCGCGGCGGAAGCAGCACAGGATACAACAATCAAACAGAAGCGAAGGATAGGTGAGAAGCAGGAAAGGCAGAGCAAGAAGGCTCCAAAGAGGTCGGCAGACAGTACACCTGCAGCTGCCTCAGCAGAGTTGGCTGGCAAACAGCGGCTGCATCAGCAATCAGAACGGTCAATACTCCATCCCGGCCAACTACAAACACATGTTGAAGAGACAAGGCCAAGAAAGAATAAGCGGACTCTGCTCAAAGCATCTGAGCAGGCTACAAGGGATGCAGCGCAATTGGACCAGCCTCAGCAGGTTGTAGCAGATGCAGCAGCGGCGGCAGTTGACACCAATGGCCTTGATAACAACAAACACGTTGAAGAGCAGTATCAAAGTAGTGACAAAGCAGCAGCTACTCCAGAAGAAGAAGCAGAAAAGCTGTCCCGTACCATATTTGTTGGCAACCTACCAGTGGCTCTGAAGCATAAGCAGCTGACGCGTTTGTTCAGCAGCTATGGTGAAGTTGAGAGTGTGCGCATGCGGTCTGTGCCAGTGGACTTGGAATCCAAGACAAAGCTGCCCAGGAAAGCAGCAGTGATCAAGGGCGTCATAAGCAGCGACAGGGGCGGCAAGAATGCATACGTGGTGTTCAAGCAGTTGTCTGCAGTGGAAGAGGCATTGGCAGCAAATATGACAGAGGTAAGCATACCAGAAATAATTGCGTGTACTTCCCCAGTTGTGTTCTTCTAGCAGTACCTGGCTAAACCCTGCTTGCTGCTTTCAATTCCAACAGCTGCACCACCAGCCAGTGGCGGTAAGGCCAAGTTGGTTTTCCTGCTCCCTCCTTAACCATCACTGTCTTCATCTATCAGTCACCAGGATAAACTCTGCTGTGATGATATTGCTTGTACAAGCAGCACCAAACAGCCACAGAATCCCACCATGAACCCTCTTGCTGACCTAGCCTGCCCTGGCCTCTAATCAAGCAGCCCCTGCCTTTGGTCACCCTGCCACAATGACTTGAGCATGGCTGCGACACTCCTGTGGTTTTTTATCTGCCTTTGCCTCTGTCTGGTTGTAGGTTGATGGGCACCACATTCGTGTGGACAGGGCAGCCAAACCATCAACTGCAGGTGCATTGGGTGCCACTACTGCTGGTGGTAGTGGTGCTGGTGTTCTCTATGACCCAGTGCGCAGTGTGTTTGTGGGAAACCTGGATTTCAAGGTTTGTGGCTGCAGATACAGCAGTCTAGTCTATGCTTGAAGCAGTAAGGGTCAGGCCCTGCATAGCTTGCAGCAGCTGGTGCTTTCATGATCAATCTGCCTCAGGGGTGTGACTCAGAAGCAGTGGCAAGGTCACCATCCCAAACAAGCAAAGTGCTTTACATTTTGAATGCAATGTTGACCCTTGACATGCAAGATATTCTGTTGCTGCAACTGCTGTGTGCAGGTCACTGAAGAGCAGCTCATTCAGACCTTCTCAGATGGCAGTGCACAGCCAGAACTCATGGCAGCAGTAGAAGCAGTACGTGTGGTGCGGGACCCTCGTACAAACATCGGCAAGGGCATAGCCTATGTGCTTTTCAAGACCAAAGCAGCAGCACGAGCAGCACTGCAGCTAGATGGGCAGCAGCTTGGCAAGCGAGGTATGCGAGTTAGTAGAGTAGATAGAAACCTGTCAAGCAAAACCTCTGCAGCAGGTCAGAAGTCAACAGCTGCTGGAGGAACCAAGCGCTTCCAGGACAAGAGCAAAGCAGGCAGTTTGAAGCCAAATAGGGGTCAGCATGACAATAATGGGCTACCGAGTGTGAAGCAAGGTGGCGTGGAGAAGCGCAGTGGCAGAGGAGCAGCTGCTGCTGACTGGCAGGGTTTGAGGACCAAGGGGAAAGGGTCAGGGTTTAGGGGAAGCAGTAGGATTGCTAAGCCCTCTGGTAGTTCAGCAGGGGCTAAGAAGCGCGACAGCAGCAAGAGCCATGGCAAGGTGAAAGGAGGTGGGTCCAGCCGACAAGGGGGGAAGAGGCCAGCAGTGGCAGCAAGGAAAGAGAAGGCAAAAGCAGCAGCAAAGAAGGCTAAAACCAAGTGATCATGGCATGCTAGCTGTCTGAGTGGAGTGTGAGCTTCCAGGCCACTTGCAGCACTGGATGCCATGCCTGAATCACCAATGCACACATGGCAGCTGACAGCACTGGGTGCAGCAGCTGTGCTGCTGCTGAGGCTGGACTGCATGTACCCGGTATGTCACTCTGATAAATCTTACTTTCCAGAATCGTGCCAGGGTGTAGGGCTAGTACAGTAGGGTTAAGCAAGTTCACATAGAAGACGAGAGTACGAGCTTGTTCTGTCCAAACAAGTCAGGCCTCAACAGCAGATGAACGTGGGTGCTAGCAGACGGCAGCACTCTATGCCTCCATCTGCTTTGCAATTGGCTGAGTGCGCCTTCCGCACTTCCAGATCAATACTTGTGTCCACTATTATCCACCTTTTGTCCAAGCTGCAGCAAGTTTGTGTTTGCATGAGCAGTGCTCATTGAGCACAGGAGACCCTCACACTGTGCGGCACGGCGTCCATCTTGCAATTGGTCATTGATGTGAAATGTTCAGTGAGTGATCGTCTAGCATCTTCATTCGAACAGGTCTAATTCTACAGTGTCTGACAGAGTTTTCTTGACTTTGATAGTTAAACGGGCCAAAGTTGATCACGTAACTTTCAAACTAGATTTCAAGCATGTGGCACAGCTGATGATGGGGGTCTCGGAGAAGGAGGACATCGTCAGCCTAGTTCCTCAAGCAGCCTGCTTCATTCGTCCGTGAGCTATATTTTGGGTTATCACAAGATCTTACGCTCATGGCGTATTCGAACGACGGTTGTTTGCAGTTTCGAGGTTTCCATGCATCAGTCTCGAGATGTCAGGCTCGCAGTTTTTGACCTTCTGACAGCACTTGTGTTGCCATATTGTCGACTGCCAGTTTGTATGCATTGCTGCATGTGCCCAGCTGCACGCTCACATGTTTGCAGTGTTCTCAGCACTTGCAGTTAGGTGCTGCATGTACATCGTACGCGTGAGTTGTTGGTCAAGCAGGTGCACGTATTTAGTCCCTCATCATCTGATTCGCAGATTTGCGTCGTCTGTTGTTTTGAATTGACATCAAGTCTTGCAGTAGCATTGAGGAGTTATCATGACAAATCATGGGGTCAAGGTCAGGGTGTGGTTCCAACCTGCAGGTAGTGGCTTGAGTACCAGTTGTGAGTGGCACACAGCTGGTTAAGGGTCTTTCATGCTGCAGTGATGGTCCCCGTTCAGATGTCGCACATCTACTGTCCTCATGGCATTAG
>LWCB01012831.1:0-11169 GCA_001630525.1 Coelastrella sp. M60
CAAGCAGCAGCAATTACTTGAAAACAGCAGCAGATGCAGCAGCAAATTCACACCAACTACGCTACTGCTGCAATACCATGCTTTGGAGCATCTTCTGCCATGGAATATTCCAGAGTCAAGCGAAAGGATGCAAAAGCAAGCAGCAAGTGGCTTTGATGACATCACTTCTTGGCAGGTCGCTGCTGCCGCTGCTGCTGCTGCTGTCCTTGCTGTTGCTGCTGCTGTCCTTGCTGCTGCTGCTGCTGCTTGCGATTCTGATATCTGGGCAGCGACTCTACTGCTGTCAGCAGCTGATCCATTCTGGGGTAACTGGGATATGAGGCTGCAGGACACAATCAGCAGCAGTAGCAGCAGCAGCAGACACATGCATTCGCTCAAACAGCTTCACAGTGTGCATTGCATTCGCTCAGTTCACCAAGCAGCAGCAGCAGCAGCACGTGCTAATTATTGCATTGCTGCTGATCACACAATGCAGATGTTGACATTGCATTACAGTCTGAATAACAATGCAACATGCTGATAATGCGTTCATACATAATCAAGCAGGTAATACTTGCATTGCTGCTGCAATACTGCCTTGCAGCACATTGATGCTTTTGCAGTACTGCAAGTGCTAAGAATGCAACAGGCTTTGGCAATGCAAGCCTCTTACCAGCGATGTTGAGTGCGTACTGCTTCTGTGTCAAGATTGCGATGGATCCAATGCCGATATTGACTCCAACAGCACGATAAGCAGCAACATTGGACTCTTGCTGTGCAACAATGCACTCATGATCTGACCGTAGCTGCTTCAATGCGTTGTGCGCAGCCTGCTGCTGCTGCTGCTGCTGGGGGTTGTCGTTCAGTGACAACTGCTGCAGCTGCATCGACTCGGCGTCATTCACAGCCTGCTGCTGCTGCACTGCATGTGTTACTTTTTTTGTTATAACAGAGAGCCTGGGAATCGTCAGATCACGTAACAAGATCAATCGCTGCACTTGATCATCACTAAACTCGAGCTTATTGGCAACATGTTGCCAGAATGTTGCGGGAAGCAAACCATTTTCCGCCATCCTTTCAGCGAGGATTTGCGTCAACTCCTGACATTTGACAGGAGCAAACAACATAGAACATAACATGATACTCGTAAATTCAAATGCTGGATGCGCAGCAAAAATTTCGACAGATTTTGAGCTGCTGCTGCTGCTGCTGCTACTGTTGGCAGTACTGCTGCTGCTGCTGCTGCTACCCCCAATGGCAGCAGCGGGTGCAGCAGCAGCAGCGAGTGGTGTGTGCCAGTACTGCACCGCTGCATCTCCTTGAAAGCATTGAATGGCGCATTGACCAGCCAGATGACATAATCGGTTCGCCATCTCAGGAGCTGACATGCTCAAGATCTGGATGGCAGCGGCAGCAGCAGCAGCAGCAGCAGCAGTGACAACAACATACATTGTGCATTGTTGGAGTTTAGCACGCAAAGGTAGCAGCTAACAGAATACAGCATCAGGATGGCTTCACAACGCAATTACTTCACAATGCATGATCTGCTGCCACTGTAACCACTTTTGAGCGTGCATTCTGCAATTCAAGGCAGCAGCAGCAGCAGCAGCAGCGGTACCCACTCTCACCTGCTTCAAATTACTCAGGGAGAACATTCTAACCATCAGCTCAACCCGTTCCTGCTGATCAGCACTCTGTAACATGTTGTATGACATGTCATAACCACCAAATTCCAGCAACTGCTGCTGAATGCACGCGTCAATGCACTGAGCAGCAAGCAACAGCTGCATTGTGTCGTCACTGCTGGTATCATACTTGTTGCTCAACAACTGACGCTCCTGCTGCTGCTGCTGCTCTATTTTTGCCTCCAAGGGAGGCTGCTGCTGCTGCTGCTGCTGCTTGGTCCAGGTCTGGATGTGTGGTGGCTGTTGCTGATGCCTGAGGGCATGACCATTCTGCTGCTGCTGCTGCTGCTGCTGGAAAGTCTGATCATGCTGCTGTGGCAAAAGTATCTGATCTGGTGGGGGCGGGGGATTGTTCAGGTAATCTAACAGATCGAATTCAAAATCATTCACAGACTGTTCAGGAAGTACCATCATTAAATCATGCTGCTGCTGCTGCTGCTGTGGCTGCTGCTGCTGCAACCCCAAAGTGCAGCTGCTAATCAGAGAGTCAAGACCGCTTGCACATGCACCTGCTGCTGTTGCGCCATAGCATTGATCTTGTTCCGATTGTGGTGACTGCATGTGCTGTTGCTGTTGCTTTGCATGAGCCTGCATTTGGTACTTGTGCTGCTGCTGCTGCTGCTGTTGCTGCTGCTGCTGCTTGATGTAAGCTTCCATGGCATTGGCAACTACACCCAGCAGCTGAATCATCTGCAGCAGTAGTGCCTCGCGAGCCCGCAGCATTTCCTACAAGCCAGCAGACGCAACGATCATGCTCTTATATTGATGTACATACTACTCAAAAGCAAGCAAGCAACAAAAGATTGCGAGAGCACGTCATATTAGCACCTTGACCATCGCGGACCACAACATGTGGCAGTACTGACACAGTATCTGTTTGGCAACAGTGAATTGCCTGCAGTTTAATCAATCTTGTTATCAAAAAGATGATTTAGCCGAGTTTGGCGCTGCGGACCCAACGTAGCGCGATTCTGCTCCGCACCTGCTCGTGCAGCAGCTCTGTCACTTTATTCTCCCATCTGTGGTATTCTTCCTGGACTTCATTCAAAGTGTCGCGCCATTTGTCGCGTTTCAATCGACCCTTCTGAGACATCTTTGGTAGGGAGCTATACTTCACTCCTGATGGCAAGCACACGCTTGGCAACGGCCTTGAATGATAGCCAGATCTAAGTTACAAAGCGCTTATCGCTCGGTGAGAAGTGCACAAGCTTTCAACGCTGTTATCGCAGCAGCGCCAAGTAGACCTCGCTTTGCGCCGGGCGCCACAGATTCGTATCGTCGGTTACTGAGGACTATCGGACAGGTATGTTATCCATCATCATCATTAACAGCTTGTGTGCAATGAACATAAGCCAAGGAAGCATAGACACGGGCTCCCCAATCGCCATAGCCATATGCATCGTCGACTTCATCATGCTGTACCATTCCTTTCTCTCGTAACTGCAACGACGACGCAATTGAAGCATGTACAACCGAGTTCGATGATTACTCTATCATTGAAAACGATGGAGTGCATATCATAGGGTCCTTTGACCAAGTCTGGCACGTGCTTGTCAACGAGTTGGCCATGCAAGCAATATGCCTTATACGTACAGCTACGTATCAGCTGTATACAGCTGAATAGCTATCCAATTATGACATGTCATCTTACAAGAAGGCACGGCAGCAGCATGTGAAGCACACCACCAAGTTGAGCTTACTCACAGCTAGCTAGTCAAAGCCACTATAGTCAAAGCCACCACTACCTGTGCAACTCAACACCTGGGCTTTCTGCCACAAAGACAAGATTACATTACCACATAGAGACATCCCAGTGAGAAACACGTGCTCAATAATCATTGATCCAGGAGATCATCTCCCATGAAACAAGCTCATCATGATGATCAGCTCAATAGCTCACAACTCCTCTCCATAGGCTACAGCTGCTGTACGAGGGAGGCCCACATAAAACAGTTCCGTGCACACCACCCCATGCGCCTTATACCAGACCCTGCTGGTGTGGTCCCCTAAAGTAGGCCCAACACTTCCCAGGATTATCTTGCAAGTCATGAGTCATCCATGCCATTTGCTGTATGACAGCTGCCATTCGCTGTGTACAGCAGTGGTTGGATGATCAACCATTCAGCAAGCGGCTGTATCAACACTTCGGTACGGTACCAAACACTTTGAAACTCGCTGCTTTCAAACAACATGGTGTGATACATAAAACACTTTCAAAGTCATAACACGCTTGTTCGGCATGATAAAGCAACAACATAATTACATAGCTGATGCCATCAGTGCCTCTGCCACCTTTGTTTGATGTGGTTAAACTGCTGTTACTTTCAGTCTCCGCTGCCTGCTGTTGCAGTGAATTAATAGACTGTATGTAGGAAATGCACATCATACTCAGGCATTTAAATTGACAACAGAGGATGCACGACTACCAATGGACAAGTGAGGTGAGCAGCGATAGACGAGTGTTATATAACACATCTGCGATGCATTTGCATTGGTCATGGTATGGTTTCACCTGCACTCACAGCATCAGCACGTTTGCTTTTCCTGGTGCAGGTTTGGGGATTATGCAAGCAAGTATGGCTGTCTTAATTAACCACAATGCGTCACAATGCGTCACAATGCACAGCAATGCACGAGAATGCACAGCAATGCACAGCAATATGCAGCAATGCACCACAATAGACGGCAATGCACGGCTATGCACAACAATGCGCAACAATGCACGCGAAAGCAGAAAATTGCCCAACAGTGCATGACATGTTGCCAATGAGCAGCACCATGAATGGTTGCTCTGTTACACTGTCAATCGCACAAAGTAGATGCCAACATTTTCTGTTAGTGATGAATCACCTCAAGATCTTGCATCCACACAAGCTCATCATCATCATCATCATTACATTGAGATTAGAACACTAGCTGCAAAGAACACTCCTACATCAGTCGATACATGCATATAAACCACCATGACATGATGATTCTACACGGATTGATAGAAGCTCACAACACAAAACCTTCGTGCTTGTCATGCAACAATCTCATCACATCACCTCTCAAACATAGTGGATCAAAGATTTCATAAAATGTTCAACAATTTGATGTCATAAAATGTTCAACAATTTTCCTCAAAATTGCTACATTGGTAGGTTGACTGATCAAGCAGCAGCGCACGAGTTCAGTATTCAAGCTGCAGGGTTCCAACAGCTCCTCCATTGCTACAACTGCTGCTGCTGCTGCTGCTGCCACTTGATGCATGGTCAGAGTAATCATAGGAGTTTCAGCACTTTTAAACGCAGCAGCATACCTGACACATCTGCAAAAGTTCAGCATGACATTTGCGGATGTTGTTGCTTGGCCGCTCGCTGCCACCGACGCTGCTGCTGCTGCTGTTCTTGCTGCTGGTGGTGCCGCAGCTGATTGTAGTTTTGATATCTGGGCAGTGTCTCTATTGCTGTCAGCAGCTGATCCATTCTGGGATAACTGGGGTATGAGGCTGCAAGACAACAGCAGCAGCAGCAGCAGCAGCAGCACTTGTTGTAAGTTTATTGACATGACTTCCATCATATGATACCAACACAATGGTTCAAAAATCTACTGAGTGACTTGCTGTTCCTTACCACCAAAGCATTGACACCATGCAGCACAAGCAAACATCATATTATGTTCAACTATTATGGTTCTACGACTAGAGGCTTGCCTGTTGCATTGCAGCTCTTCAACAGCAGCAGAAGTCGCAGCATTGACACAACACAAGAAATCAACAATGCACAACTTGGTCTTACCGGCAATGTTCAAGCAGTACTGCTTTGGTGTTAGTATTGCAATAGTTCCAATGCCGATTCTGATTCCGATAGATGTCATGGCAGCAATGTTGGACTCTTTTGTTCAACAATGCACTCCTGAGCTGTTCGAAGCTGCTTCAATGCATTGTGCGCAGCCTGCTGCTGCTGCTGCTGCTGGGGTTTATCATTCAGTGACAACTGCTGCAGCTGCATCATTTGAGCATCACTCAAAGCCTGTTGCTGCTGCGATGCATGTGTTATTTTCTTGCTGATAACGGAGAGCCTGGGGATTCTTAACTTACATAACGTGATCAATCGCAGCACTAGATTATCATCAAATTCAAGCTTATCGGCAACATTCTGCCAAAATGCTGCGCGAAGCAGATGATGCTTCATTGCAGGTTCTGCTAGGAGTGTTTTCAATTTCAAACATCTGATCGGATCAAAAATCATTGTGCACAACAGAATACCCATGAAAGTAAATGCTGGATGCGCCACAAACCGATCAATGGTATTTGAACTGCTGCTGCTAGCGTTGCTGCTGCTGCTGCTGCTGCTGCTGCTGCTGCCAGCACCGCCAGCGCTACTGCCGCTGCTGCTGGCCCCAGCGGCAGCAGTTGGTGCAGCAGCAGCAGCAGCGAGTGGTGTGTGCCAGTATTGTACTGCTGCATCTCCTTGAAAGCATTGAATGGCGCATTGACCAGCCAGATGACATAATCTATTCGCCATCTCAGGAGCTGACATGCTCAAGATCTGGATGGCAGCGGCAGCAGCAGCAGCAGTCATGTGAAAGAGAACGCTTTCACCCGGGATTGAACCTGGGTCATTGAGCTTCAGAAATCCCAACATACCAGTAAGCTAAGATGGTAACAACGCCCAGCAGTTATGACGCTGGTAGTGTACTACACAACGGTCTGGCAACGTGACTGCATGGCGAATTGCCTTCAGCTCTGTGTAATGAGTCAAACGGAACGAAACACAGCGTGTAACGAGTCAAACAAAACCTTTGTTATAATGCCGATATCTGTCACAGAAACATCACTGCAATGCAGATTAAACGAACGAAACTGCAAGGCAGAGGCAGCAGCAGCAGCAGCAGCAGCAGCAGGCCTGAGCCTTACCTGGTTTAGATTTTCTTGTGAAAACATTCTCAGTAAGAGTTCCACACGTTCCTGATGATCTGCATTGTGTGCTAGGTCACAACCGTCCATTTGCAGCAGCTGCTGACGAATGCATTCATCAATGCATTGGGCACGGTATAGTAGGTGATTTGTTTCACTAGAGCTGACACTGCACGAACCGTTCGGAACCCAAGCATCCTGCTGCTGCTGCTGCTTTGTGGCTTGTATATAGGTCTGCAGCAGTAGCTGCTGTTGCTTGCTGTATGGTTCCTCATCCAACCACTGCTGCTGCTGCTGCTGCCGCTGGATGTAAACTGTCAATGCATTGGCAACCACACCCAGCAGCTCAATCATCTGCAACAGCAGCTGATCTCGTGCCTGGAGCTCTTCCTGCACCGCAGCAGACATCATTCACAAACCATATGACACGAAAAGTAAGTTGTTAGTCATCACACTCAGCCCAACAGATAAAGCTGGCAACATTTGAATCGTGCTGAGTGAGTGACCAACTGCTTCTGCAACAGCCTTGCAGCGACACGGTTTGACCTGAGTGCAGAACATTCAATTTTCTGCTATTCGCGATTCATAATTGCGATATTGATGATTACGCCCTGATGTGGGGCCCGCAAGTGCCATGAACCAGAAAGAGCACAAAGTCAAACTGCCAATTGAGGCAACCACGGCCACATACATGCTCGTGCTGCAGATCATTGGCCTTCTTAGTCCACGTGGCGTACTCCGCCTCTACTCGAGCCAACTCTTCGCGCCATTTGTCGCGGTGTACTTTGCCCCTCTTATTCATCTGCTGTGCAGGTAAGATGTCGTTGCCTGTCAGCAGGCACAAGCGCTGCAATGTTTTACAGTATCAGGTATTGCTTAATTTGGATGGAGCATGACAGGCATGCCACGTGGCTGCTGAGGCACAGCAGAGCTTATACGATGGAGGATCGCTATGTGTGATGTAGCTCTGGGCAGTCGTAAGGCAATTCACAACACTCCCATTCTTGCACTAATGCAGTCATATTTGTAGAACCGCCCCTTTGAAAGGTGGAGAGCACCCAAATTCCTTACGCCTCGAGGCGGGGATTGACAGATTGTTGAGCTGTGGCTTGATCAAGAGTTTCCTGCTGCCTCAATGACTGCATCGACATATTGATTTTATTCAACTAACTCGTCGACACCCTTATGCCTGTATTTTGCTTCCTTCATAGATAATCGCAGAAGTGTCACGGAAGTACTGCATTCTCATGGAGCACTCGGCGATCTATGTTCGGCTCAATAAGTGTTTTCCATAGGTGTTGCTATTGCTTTACTCAGCGTCACGGTGACGCTCACTTGGATCTTGCTGTTTGTTCAGAAAAGACACGTACAGGCCCACCCAAGGGTCGGTTGGCGGGACTCCCAAACATGTTGATGGGTCCTGGTTTTCTCCCATTTTTTCGCATCCTCTGTACTATCTCAGTGTATATCCTACTCAGACATGCTCAAAGCATCAGAGCATCACTGTGGTGCTGTGCCTGCTGCAGCTGCTTTCTGCAGAGCCTTCATTTCAAACACCCCTAAACCGCTAGCTGATCCTTTATTGAACCCTTCAGCATCAGCAATCATGACCTTGGCAACATCTGACACCGCAATGCTGCCCATAATTGGCGCAAACACCTGCAGCAGCAGCAGCACATCGACGCATCACTGATATCACCACATTTGAAACCTCTCCAGCAGAAGAGTGACCCAACTGCTGCCATAAGTATTCATATGAAATGAGCATGCTGCAACAAGCTTTGCTGTACTGAGAGCTGGAACAGCAAACAAACAGAGCCATCACACATGATGTCACTGATTACCTCAGTTATGCCACTCACTGCTGGTCCCGCCCACCCACTCACTCACTGCTGGTCCCACCCACTCGCTCACTGCTGGTCCCGCCCACTCACTCACTGCTGGGTTCGCTTACTCACTCACCTTCTCAATGCCTCTTGCTCGCTCCCCTCTGTCCAACATGCCGGGCCTGAAAATTGCAGTACGTGAAAAACCCTGCGATTTGACTGCCTCCTCAGCCTACAGCAGCAGCAGCAGCAGCAGTGACAGTGACAGTTGTAGTTGCTGGCAGCAGCAGCATCAGCACTGAGGAAGATTTGCAGCTGTATGACACATTTTTGATATCTTCGTGACTGCCTCACTTCGCCACTGACTGCTTGACCAACACCTAGACAGACCAACAATCAAAGCACAAATTTCTAGCAAGATATAAATGATATGTTATTTATCATGTGTTATGACGTACTTACCAGTCCCTTGGTTCTTGCATACAATAGTCCATGAAACAGCTTCCAGTCATTAGCAGGCATCGCTGCATTTGCTCCTTGAGCGCTCACAAGACCAAAATAACTGACACCTGCTGCCTTGGCAGCAGCAGCAGCAGCAACAACGTAGTCATGATCAACCTTTTTGAACACTTCAGCACTGCCAGCATCCTACAGCAGAAGCAGCAGCAGCAGCGGCGGCAGCAGCAGTAGTAAACAGATTGCACTTGCACAAACCTCTGCAATCTCCACATCACGGTTTGGAAACACAAACCAAATGTAGTGCCAAAATGCTGTACGCTGGTTCCAAGAGTAACATCTGCTGCTCTGGCATGACTGCAAATGTGATTATTGTGATGGCTGCTGTATCTTGTTGTTCTGCATTACCGTCACCCAGTGTTGCTGCAGCAGCTGCTGCTGCTGCTGCGTGCATTGTCCAGACGCCCCCCTACCGCTGCCAACCCCTGACCTCCGGCCCACTGCTGCTGTACCCTGCTGTTGTGCATTCTCACCAGACCATGCTTTTGAGCTTCACACAGTAAATCATACTGTAAAAGTTGTGCATTTACATAAAATTCGGCAGTTAAGCACTGCTGCTGCCGCCGCTGCTGCCGCTGCTGCTGCAATGCATTATCATTTTCTACCTTCTGCTGCTGCTGCTGCTGCATTCTGCTGTCAATTTCCTTACCGCTCTTGTAGTCCCCAATGCACAGAACACAGCATCAACTCCTTGAAACTGCGGTGCAGATTCTTGTTGCAACTGGTCCATGTTGATCACCACCTGATGCAGTTTACTGCTGCTGGCCAGGTCAGCAGGCAGGGGAACTTCACGGCGACCTGGCGATGAGGACGGTGTGAAGATTGGTGTGAGATTTGGTGTGGAGTTTGGTGTGAAGAGAGCAGCTGATGACGTAAGGTGTAGGAGTAGCAACCTCGGCTGATGCTGTAGTGCAGATGTGCTTGATGATAACTGGACGACCACATTCAAAAACAGCGGTGTATCTGTTGTGTACGTGTGACAATACGAAGCGTGCTGCTTACCAACAGTAATGACTTTGGTCCATTGGTCGCTTGACAGCAGCTGCTGCACGATATTGTGACCTGCAACCAGTAAACATCACCGTTTGCACAGCAGATACTTCGTAACTTTTGAGTTCTCGATGCATCTGCTGATCAAGTTATATTGATAAAATTTTGCAAGTAGTTTACAACTGGGACGCTTGCATGTGCATACGAGGTATGTGCATGCCCGTAAGGAGGATGCTACTGTCTCTTGGGCCGAGAAGGGGCCATGCAAGCATTCATATTACATTGGATAGATACAACGAGGCGCCGATGTTATATGTATTTAAGTTTAAATAGTATATCAGCAGTACTAGGTGCTCCATGCACGACACCGTAAGTTTGTTCGTTGGGATGGTTGTGCGATGGCTGTCACCTTACCCACGGCACCCGTGCCCCCAAGCACCAAGGCACTCATTGTGTTATCTAAATGACTGTTATCTCTTTGCCAATCACACTGTTGTTCTTGCTCCTGAGATTCAGAGTCGGACTTCGCGCTCAACAGCAATATGACGATGCAGAAAATACGCAGTGCCATTGATATGGGGGGCATAAAACGACACCGAGCAGAACCGTAACGCTATTCTTTATGTTTATACGCGAACGCGGCCGGCACTGGCAACTGACGGGGCTGTTAGCAGGGTGCATCACGTAATCACTGCAGGGCTGTTGTCTACACCTTCGAGGGTGCAAGGATACTGTGCTGCATATTCGCAAATGGACCTGGGATCGTATCTGTCACAAGCTAGCATCAATGTTGCCACATATGACAGATCACAAGCAGCCAATCTGTTGAGCATTCTGCCAGAACATAGTATGTACTGGACTTCAATACAGTGCTGCGACACCTGCTCTGACGGTTTAACAAACCACCGCTGCATCCAAAGAATGATATGAGAGCCATATAGTAAATGACGTGCATCATGCAAAGAAGATTCTGGTGCAGGAATCCTACAGCTGCATTAAGGATTTGATCCTAAAAACTGAGTAGCATGTCCCACATCTTACCATAAGATCAATGATTGATCTTCAAATTGAGTCTATGTCATAGGAAAGTGTACTCCCTCTCATGCAAACGGAGTTTTCGCCGTTATTTTACAGACCTTGTCAGCTGACTAGTGGCATGAGTTGAAGTTCAGTGGGTTTGCAACATCGGCGGCTGCTTGTTGCTGCTGCTCCCCATCCCCCTCCTCCTCCTCCTCCTGCTTCTCCTTTCTCCCCCCCTCCCCCTCCCCCTTCT
>LWCB01012841.1:0-11911 GCA_001630525.1 Coelastrella sp. M60
AGCATTCGGTGAGTGCACGCCCTCCATCAGAGGCGAACTGCATCATCACCCCCCTTCACATGTGGTGCTGTTGTGTGTTCTCTGGTCCAACATGTGATGCCATAGATGTGTGATGATGAGCAGCCACAGCAGAGGCTGTCACTGTCAGCAGCAGCTGCTAGTTGTGTCGGCAACCACCTCATACACCAGTAGTTGCATTGTTCTGTGTGCATTATACATGCTTACATAAGGGCTCTGTACTCGCCGACGTATGTATCAGCATTGACCTTTGATTCACAGCTGCATTAAAAGCAATGCTTCATCTTTGCAATTGCAGGATGCTCATATGACAGAAACAGTTGCTGCAAGGGGCAAACTTATGCGTTGCGTATGCGGAGTATCGTCACAGCAGGCAGACATGCCCAGAAGCTGCAGTTGTGCAAAGCTCTCAAGGTGCTTCTCTGTAATGACAGGAAAGTAGCACATGCCAAGTTGGTGACTCTCAGCAGCCAGGGGATGATGCAGCCAGGGGAGGAGAAGGTGGGGTCAGACTTGATGCGAATCCTTGAAAAAGCACATTGGTTATGCAGGTTGTTGTTTGCATGGTGTCTGCTGTATGTGCAGGTTGTGCTCATCAACCACATCTGCTGTGCAAATAGGCAGCTGCCGTGTGTTGCAGAGCAGACAATTGATGAGTACGTCGAATGCCTTTTGGTCGTTTTGACGGCACCTGTGCGTGACACACTGTCTGGTGTTTGTTGTTGCAGGCATTGACCAAGTCTATACTAAGGATGGTTCTGCCGGCCAGCTCAATGAAGATGCACTGTGAACACATGGCAGTTGCGACCAGGACCATGCTACAGGTCACACAGACAAGCAGATATTGCAGGCCAGAGTACTTTCTGAGATTGAGAGCTGTTGAAGGGAGCTGTTGAAGGAAGCATGCTGTCCTGGCAGAACGCCTGAAACCCTCATGTCTCTAGAGGCACTGTTACGCCAAGCAGAGATCAGTTCAGATGGTAGGAGTGTCGAAGGTCATGTAATGGCATAGTTGCTATGGCTGACAGGTAGTTGATATGTGTGTATATGCACAGATAGCTGGATGTTACAGGCTGAGGTGGCCATGTGTATGAGTGTATGTATACAACTATGGCAGTAATGCTATGGCTGATGGGTAATATGTGTATAGGAGTTTGTACATACATAGCTGCATATTGTCGGCTTAGGTGTACGTGTTGATGTAAATGCATTGTTTCGTATTGTAGACTTAGGTGTACTTGTCTATGTGTGTGTATTGTTGCATACTGTAGGCCAAGGTGGTCTTTGGCCTCATAGACCTGCTGATGTAAAATGATCTTCTTGAGGCACATGCACGCTGCCTATCACCATAAGATACGCCGCATGCAACCATTGATTGTATACAGAGAGCACATGCACTGCTGAAATTAGGGTAAGCCTTCACTGGGATGCCTTACGGCGTAAGCCTTACGTGACCACGGGGAAGCCACACGGCAGGGTTACCGGGTATGCCCTCCCACTCTGTCTTCGGGAAGTTTACAGGTAAGGGGGCTTCCCGGGTTTGTTGTCGGGAAGGCTTACCACCTCACCCTTCCCAAGGTCACGATGTCCCACTTCCCGGGGAGGCCTTGCCCCGGAGAAGGCTTCCCGGGAGGTGCCGTGGGAAGCGGTGTTCTGGCCTAGTGAAGTGGATGCATATGCTATTTTTGGATGTTCTCACAACACCAGCTGTAGCTAGGTATGCTGCTGACGGATGTTGGTAAAAAGTTGCGGATACCACCGGTGTTGCACCGTGCCGTCGGACGGTCAGCCGGCCAGCCTTCGGCAGTGTCGGCTGCTGCAGACCAGTTTGCGCAGAGCAGTGTATGGCGTGTGGCTTCGTGTCTTTGTGAATTGTAAAGGTGTAATGTGGTGCAAGGAGTGCAAGGGGCGCGTGTGGGGTACTGTGGACCTGCAGCAACCCAGGTACCCGACCGGTCTGGCATCAACCACAGTTGTTACGGCCGCGGACGGTTGCACCATCCGTCCATTTCGGCCAGCTTATGGCAGACTCTGACCTCGGGGATCCGTTACACATTGTTACAATCTCAAGCTGCATGTCCCAACGAGACTCATGTACAGTTTTGCAACCGCAATGTTACTGGTCCAACGGGCTGTGACGGGCTGCGCCGGACGTGAAGCCAGCACGCAAGGCAGTGTTCGAGGGATTTCCCTACTGTAGGTTGTGCCCATTGTTGTAAACCGCGGTGGACGCGATGACTTACCTGCTGAAACAGAGTGTGTCTGCTAGAAGTGCGAGAGGAGTCTGAGCACTTACTTAAAAGGATTCTGAATTAAGAAATGAAAGAATTATAAGAATCATTTACGCAAATTGCCGACTATATTTTGAGGGACTACGTATGGCCAGCCTCGTATCTGCCAGCGAGCAGGAAGAGGTATGCAAAGACGTCTGCTTAGGCTATACTTATATCGAGCTGCAGTGTGCCTAGTTGCTTTGGCATAGCAGTTGGTCACTGGCAGTGTTTGACAACAGATCTCCCAATTCCGCCACAGAGCAGCAGTAACTGCCTGTTGCAGGCTGCGACAGCAATGCAGCTTCCGTTGATGCCCTCTGCTCTCAGACTTTGCAGATAGCTTATAAGGCATACACCTGAGACAACATCCGCCATTGTCAGTGGTGCTGATCATGACAGCCGAGTTTCATGTTGGAGCTACAATGACTATGTTGAAGCAACTAGCGTGAATAATGTCGTGTTATAATCATGCAGGGTCCTTGCATGCAACCTGCTCTAGAAGTGGCCTTACAGCATCCAGCAGTCGTAGCAGACCTGTGCTGCCTATGCACTCTGCTGCAATTCAGCAAGGCATGGAGGGCATTTGTGCGGCAGTCAGCAGCAAGCATGACAGACATCAGCTTGCGCATACCTACGACTGTAGATCACCTGAACAGAGTCTCCAATTTTGCAGCGTGGATGGTCACATACCCAGGGCTGATTCAGAAACTTCACATCAGCTTTGTGCATGAGTTTAATGCTAGTGGAGAACATAATGCAGCTGCTCTGTCTGCTGCAAAAGGGATAATAGGGTATGGCATGCAGCTGGCCCAGCAGCAGCATGGCATTCTCTCTACTGGAGTTTCAGAATGGCGCTTGCGCACGTTCAACATCTCAACAGCACCCACACCAGGAATGCTTGCGGCGCTACCAGCTGCCACCTTGACCAGGCTTCAAGTGTATGAGGTCTTCAGCTGGAGCGACAACAATTGGTTTTTCGCACTCAGCCAGCTGACAAAGCTGCAACATGTGGAGTTAAGAATGGACATGCTGGTGCCTGCAACATCAGATGCCTGCTTACGTGCGCTTCAGCCACTCAGACAGTTGACGCGTCTGGCACTTGAAGATGCACCAATCTGTACCGACGTGCGGTTGTTGCCTGCACATTTGAAGCAACTGGACCTGCTATATGGAGAATCTGAACACATCAATGGAGCTCCAGAAAGCACACTAGCAGACTTGCAGCACCTAGTATGCCTACGACAGTTGGAGTTGGCAACAGATCAGCTAGCAACCGGGTCAGCAGTACCTACAGGTCTGCAATCACTGGTGCTGAATGCAGAGTAGCCAACAGGGGGTTTGTTGGGATTGGTTGACCTGCATCAGGTGACCTCGATAGTGATCTACAACTCATGTTATTCCACACCCAACTTAAGAGGTGCGGACCTCAGACTGATGAGACAGCTGCCACAGCTGAAGTCCCTTTCGCTGAATCTGCATGTGAGACATAATCTACTGGATGTGGCTGCTGCATGGCATGACCTGCCTCTGATCTCACTTTCGCTTGATGCCCATTCAGTCACTTCGGTTGAATTGCAACAGCTGATGCAGCATGTGGCTGTTGAGACCAAGGTCACTGAGCTTGTGCTACTTATAACAAAAGTTGATATGAAAGTCAGTGAGGAGCCTGCTCTTGTCATTTGTGAGCGTCTTAGTGGTCTGAGAAGTCTCAGTAGTATTTATTTGAGTATCGCTCCCTTTCAGCCACAAGATAAGGTGGTGCAAGATGCACATCATTTGACTGCCCTGGTCCACCTGACTAGCTTGAGGCTAAGCGGCAATATTGTCCTGAAAGATGCAGTATTGTGTGATGGGGTGGGTGCTCTGACCCGCTTGGAGTCACTGATTGTTATTGCTGGCCACCAAGTTGCCGGCACTGCGGAGCTCGGTGTACCAGCACTGCGTCCCTTAGCAACTGTCACTTCCCTCAGGGTGTTGCAGCTAAGAGAGCTTTGTCAACCTGATGCACAACAGGGCTTGCAGTACTTGACGACTCTCAGCAGGTTGACTAGGCTTGAGGGCTTTCACAATGCAGGCAAAGAGGCATTACATGCCTTCTGGGCCAAGATCAAAGTACAGCAGAGAGAGTCGGCACAGTGAACACGGTGTTGCTGATTAGCCCAACTGTATACCACTTGCAAATAGTACCTGTGAGGTCGATGTGGACAAGAGTCACCTTGATTTATGATGTGAGATGACATTGCCACACCTGGCATACCTAGTACATTGTTGTCTCCTGGGATTGTACTGCAAAGAGCTTGGCAAATCATGGCTGATTTGTGGAAGTCTTACGAGTCCACTTAAGAGTTGTGGCGTGCTTGCATGGCACGACTCCTCGGGTGTGATGTTCTGTTTCAGGAGCCACTGAGTGTATTAAACCATGGTCCTTTTGTGGTTTGGCGAGTGTTTGCTTGCTTGCTCTATCGCTGACAATGCTGAGATTGCTCACAATTGGTACTGCTTGCAGCGCAGAAAACACTGAACCTGCTGCGCACTGCAAGGTCATTTCCATGTTTCTTGCATTAGGCAGGCTCTCGACACTTGAATTACTAATTCAACAGTGTGTCTTGGAACATTTTTCAACAGATGCACGAAGAGGCTTGCGGTTTTTGACAGGGCTCAGCAGCTTGACGAAGTTTGTGGGTGTTGCAGAAGCAGGGAAAGAGGCCCTTCAGGCCTTTTGGGCCGACATAAGAGCAATGCAGCAGGCAGATGCCAGATGATGCTGCAGGCACTCCCACAGATGGCATCTGTGGCTTGCAGCGCCAGCCTCTTTTGGTGTTGCTGACAGATACATGTGTCTAGGATGTGTAGGTTCAAGTGTTTGTAATTGACGGTTGTGTACATGTGTATGTATGTGTAGATACGATTGTATATGTTGTTGGTCAGTCAACCTCACATCAGCACCATTGTTTTGTGAACAAATTCAAGCACTAGGTTCGTATTTGGTATATCTAGGTGTTTACTTTCTGTGTGTTTTGCCCAATAAGTAGCACACATACCGTCGGCAACAGCATGCTTCACGTTGTTTGCGAGTCACACATGCTACATCTGCGAGCTAGCTCTGGCATTCCTGCATTCAGCATATTTCATATGCAGTGCTTTGCATTTGGTTCAGCATTGCAACTGTGGAGCAGTCTACGTAACATGGACTCTTCATTGCATGCAGTGCTGAATGCGATTGTTGGCAAAGTCAATGCAGTTTGCATTTGCGGTATAAACTTTACCTCTGAGAGGTATGGGGAAGGGCTTGTATGTGCATTGTGGGTGCAGCCTGGTGACCTAGTTCGAATGAAGGAGTCAGTCATGCAATAAACAAGATGCTTAATGCAGCTGAGTGATATGCACTGATGTTGGATCCGAGGGATGTTTTGAGTTTGAAAGTGACTCCTGTCGATGCATATCAATACACACTTGTACAGCGGCATGGTGCCAAGATGATATGCACTGTGTGACAGAAAAACTCATTAGGGTTTAGAAGGACTCCGGCTCTTTGGCAGTGATGAGAAAGGCTGGCTGGTATCTCTTTTTCAAATCGACTTTGAGCACCAGTGCAGACCTGACCGAGTGCAGGATTGGGGGCATTGGCCAGAGGTCACATTGCATAGTGGCTTGCATGTGCTCATCGCGATGCATCTTATATGCATGGTCGCCCATGACCAGCCGCACCGTCACCAAGGTGTGCAGGAAAGTGCTTTGTACGGTCATAACGCCGATTCAAGTGGAATGCGGAGGTACCACAATGCTGGACACATGACTTGCAGTAGCAAACATCCCATACCCTGCATTTTGTTGCTCAGTAAGTACAGCCACGGTTCTCATGGCAGCTTGATAACAAGGGACCACTGCACTGCTGTCAACCTGCACATACTGCTGTGCCACGGTACTTCACCTGTATACTGAACATCCGCTACTGAATTGTATTGAACTTTTGATAAAGCCGATATCAAATCGTTGTGCGTTGTCTCGGACATGGCCAGCCGTGTGATTGCACACCAAGAGGTGAGCAGCGGGCCTGCTAGAATTTAGCGCCTTCTCGTTTGTATCCTTACAATCAGGTGTATGCCGCGTTTGTCAGCTGGTACTTCTATACACAAAAACGTGTGAACCACATACGACACCTTCCTTGACAGACTATAGCACGCCTGATACAGCTGTTGCTGGCACACTCCTCTGTATGATGCCTGTTCAGTTTATTGGCTGTTCATAGCTACATATTGTAGCCTACAGTAGATTATTGATACCACCAAGACCTGCTTCAACAGTCGCGGTAGCTGTAGTGACGTGTCTCTGTTGCCTATGCTGCTGTGATGTTGTACAACTTTCGTGCAGGACCCTTGCCTTCGAGCCTTAGCAGTAGCCTTACAGCACCCAGCAGTAGCAGCAGATCAGCGCAACATTTGCACACTGCTGCAAGTCAGCAAGGCATGGAGGGCAGCTGTTCAGCAGTCAGCAGCAAGCATGACACACATCGACATGTTTGGGGAGGGCTTGACAGACGACCTGAGCAGAATCTCAAGTTTTGCAGGATGGTTAGCAAAGTATCCAGGACTCATCAGCACAATATGCATGAGATTTTGGGAGGGATACGCACCTGTTCAGCAGTCCAAGCCTGTGATGCAAGTGGCCTACCAACTTGCAGATCTCAGTCTGCAGGCTGCCGCTGCTGCTTCGGTGTTTGGATCAGGTGCACCTCTGCGTCTGCGTTCCTTGCACACTTCAGAAGTCCCTACTTCGAGGATGCTCTCAGCCTTGCCGGCAGCTACCTTAACCCGGCTGAGACTGGAGGAAGTAGACAACAGCAGCTGGCACTCAGCACTCAGCAAGCTACATAACCTGCAAGAGATGCAGCTCGATATGTACCGCATAGGAACACAAGCAGCAGACAGCTGCTTACAAGCACTGGCACCACTGAAGCAGCTAACTCAGCTGGTGTTGGAAGGCATACCAGGTGCAGTGAACATGGGCTTGCTCCCACCACAGCTGCAGCATCTGAAGCTAGAATACGCTGTCTGGAACAATCGTTCCAAGTTTGTTCCTCCAGCAGACAACCGTGTTATTGTGGACCTACAGCACCTAACATGTCTGCAGCACCTGTTGTTGAGTGCTGAGAAGCTAGCGAATGGCGCCTTAGTACCGCCAAATCTGCTGTCACTTAGTGTGAAGGCAGAATGGCCAGAACAGGGGCTCATGAGCTTAAACAGCTTGCAGCAGTTGACATCCATGGTGGTCCAGTACAATCAGTACGACAGCAGGCCTATTAAGGGAGAAGACCTCATTAGGATGCAGATGTGTTCCCAGCTGCAGTCCTTGTCCTTGGATCTGCGGTACAACATGGATCATTCTCAGCATCTGATGGAAGTGTCTGCTGCATGGCGCAAATTGCCACTTTGTGGTCTTAGCATTGTCATACCAATTATGACATTGTTTGACCTGCAGCAGTTGGTGCAGCATGTGGCTGTAGCCACCAAGCTCACGCAGTTGTCCATCAACATCGTCAACATTGGTGCAGATGAGCATGAAATTGAAGCACCAGGGATAATGGTTTGTGAGCACCTCAAGAACCTGACCAACCTTGAAACTTTGAACCTGAAGATCGGGCACCCCGGAGACTTTGCGATCCAAGATGCACAACACTTAACTGCGTTAACAGCACTCACCAGCCTTTGCTTGTGCAATGGTGGTGCGGGTCCTTATGTGGACGATGCCACAGCTTGCTTGTTGGCTTGCCATTTGACCCAGTTGAGGTCTTTGTCTATTGATGCGCCTTCTCTTGGCATAGCCGTCTTGCCAGCTATAGGCAGGCTCACCACTTTGCGAATGCTCAAGCTGATGACAAGATCATCTGAAGATGCCCAGAGGGGCTTGCAGTTCTTGACTGGTCTTAGCAGGTTGACTTCACTGGAGGGTTTCGCTAGAGCTGGTGGACCAGCCCTAGACAGATTTCATGCGTGCATAACAGCACAGAAGCAACTCGCTGGTGTTGAACCAAATCACATGTTGCTGGTATTCAAACCGTTTTAGTGATGTTGCCTCGCAGCACAGGCCTGGGCTAGTAATGGTACATGCAGGGACCGAGTGTATTCTCAGCGAACACCCGTGAGCACCTTGTTGGTTTGTTGGAAAATGGTCTCAAGCAGGACGCACATCCCCTTGATTGTGTTCTGTTGGCACCACAGTATGGGTACTTGCTAGCATGGTGTACTCGGAGTTATGTTCGCTGGTGGTGTAGCTGAAAGAGGTAGACTCAACTCTGAGTTCCTTCCTTTCCATGAAGCGGTGATGATTTGTTGATCATTGTCAAGGTCAACAAGCAAACCTGGCTGCCAAGTGCACATGTCTCCTAACGTTCAGCCTCATCTTGATGGATTGCAAAGCTAGTGCTTTACTTGTATATGCAACAGGTAGGACTGGAGGTGCCATCATGATGACGGTCATCAGCAGACTTGACACAGAGAGCGCCTGACTCGGGTGCCGGGTAACACTGAATGATTCCCACCTGATTAGCATGATCAGTGTCTGGTGGGCTCAGCCTTCAAGTTGGCAAGTAGAGCAATGGACGTTTAGCTGCCGTCTACCAGTTGACACATTATGGGGATTATACGCTTGATTCTCGAGATGACAACAGAAGTTATAAGGCTTACACGCATTGCCAATTGGCCCATTCAAGCAGATAACCAGAGCATCTGTGGTCTGCAAGCAATGAAAGAGTGTAACGCTTTACACCAGGTGCCTTGCCAGGGCATCACTTGACCCTCCAATGGAGGGTCTTGAAGCCTCACACTGCTCATCATCACAACTCTGTACTGAGAGGATCAGAGGATGTGATGGATTGCTGATCATGATGCAACGACATCCTCAAGTAGGGTAGAGGCAAATCTGCATCACGCCATGCATAGACGCTACAGCTGTATCTATTTTGGTACATGTTGTACCAAAGAACAACATCTAGCAGCTTGATGGAACGGTTGAAGACGTCAATTTGCACACCCTTTATATGCCCTCTTGTCTTCTTGATCCTGGACTTGCCGTACAACGGCAGTCACAGCCCCAACTGCCACCTCTAGTACTGCTGCTGGTTCCTCTGTGGATCGACAATACTCCTTATTCAGTCCACCAGGTGAAGCAAGGAAAGCCAGCGCTAGACCAACTATAAGGGTATGTCCTGAACAGCATTGTGATATCAACAACTACTCTGCAGCAATGTATGGCCAATTGCGCAGTCTGACTGCATGACGAACACCATGAAAGACGATAAGCCACCAGAGACTGCAAATAAGCCTGCAATGATACAAAACATATCAGCTGGTCAGCTGGCCATGAAGCTGCCGGCCGTCTCATTTCTGATCCTTAGTACCGTACACATATAATCGTATAACATGCAAGCTGAGACGCCTATGTCCCTTGGCCATAGGTGGATTGAAGCATCTACATGTGTACCGTATTCATTCCAAGACTACACCAGTGACAGTGTCACTGGAGTACTTTCACATTTAATACGGTAGAAAATCATGATAACTCCACAGCATGGCACAGCATAACCGTCTTAACCTGACAATTGGTGGCGATCAAGTCAGCATACCTTGAACACCTAGGAGAATGTCTCTACTTCTATCTCCCATCATGTCTCGGCTCGACTTGCTTCACATTCACAGCATGGTCCACAGCATCATCCTTCGCTCAGCTGCTGAGCGGCGCCAGTCCCAGCCTGCTACCAGCCTCTGAACAGGCGATACCACCATGACTGGGAGTGACCATAAGCCTCAAACACTGTGGTATCTGCAGCATGATGTGTGAACCTACCGTAGTACCACCTCAGCAAGGGGGCTGGGACTTGAGTATCAAACTAATGCAAAATTCACGTTCAACAGATATCGCCGTAGCTGTAGCATTATGTCCATTGCTGTAGCTTCACCTGTGTACCATGCGTTCACAGATAGGCTCAACACTACCGGGCATCACAGCATCGTTGTCAGCCACATGCGGATGTTGTGTTACAAGCTGCTGGTCATTGCAAAGAAAATCAGTAAGAGGCACAGGAACTGATGTCAACAACAACTCACCCGGTCGTGGGTCAGTCTCCAGCAGCAGAACCATACCAGGGGTGAAGCGTTGGGTTGAAAGCCCGCGATCGTCAAAGCCGAGTGCAACGACATCAATCAACCCCAGCTGCACCTTGTAAGGGGACAGCAGTTTGTCGATAGTCTGCTGCTGTAGACGGCGCCTCACCAGCTCTGTTGATACCTCTTGCTGCATTCCGGCAGCATCAGTAAACCTTAGAATGACCTTCTCGGGGACGTTCATCAGAAAGTCAACTGCGGCAGCAAACAGAGCACAAGAGTGATGTAAAGCAATGAACATAGGCCACTGCTGTTGTCACCTGTGGCCCCTGCTGCAAGTGTCATTCTGCAGGGTCTGCTGAAGTCACCTGTGTTATAGATAGCTCTTGCCGCTAGATGTGGCATGTACTGCTGCTGCTGCTGTCTTCAGCAAGTGTATGCAGAAGCCTGGTGAGGACTGGCAAGCCGCCGCTGTTGTGCCAATAGAGTGCAGGTGTAATGCTGCCACGGCTCTGCTGCTGCTGCCTTTGCCCATTGTGGCGTTGAGGATCACATGTCCAGATGCTGCATGATTGCAATGATTGCCATTCTCCATGTCATGCTTTGCACTGCTACGCAGCACTGGTACTGGCTGATCTTGCTGAAAGCTGCGCACGATACAAGCAGCGCTGCATGTCCATACGCCAAACAGTGCTGCTGCAAATGCCCTGTGGCAGCTAAGCTCTATGCATGAGCTCAGAAATCTGTAGTGTCTCACCTGGATATAGCAACACAGCGGCAGAGAAAGGCAGCTTGATAGATATGCAGCTCTCTAAATGCATTTCTTTCAAATGCTTATGTTGCACTGATGTCTGCCGTGACACCAGCTGACTATCACACGCAGCAGCACAAGTAAGCTCGCATCACAGCTTGGTAAGCCTTGCGAAGTATTTGACAATCAACCACCGCTGTACCTTGTGCTTTCTTTGCAATAGCTCCAAGCTTCGATGGCAAATTCTGCAGGCACTTTTTGACATCAATCGCCACAAAGGGTTCACTGGCATCTTCGTCTCCAGTATAGCCGTGCTCTGATTTTGTCAACTCCGTGATGATGTTATCAACGTCGGCAGCTGTTGCATCTTTCACACCTGCCAAGACCTGCCTGATAGTAGGCATACCTAAAGGACTTCCTGCAGACAGCAGATAACACAAGAGCTCCAGCCGTGCACATGGCTCCGAGTGCCAGGCATTCATCACAAATGAAGGTTGAAATACATGCTCGAACGACTGCCGTAAACACCGCTCTACAAGCGACAATGAGGTACAGCTGCACAGCATCATAACTGCAAGTGCAGTGTCACGCGGAACGGCCAGGTATTTCTGCACAAAGAATACACTTTGCCACCCAGACACCTTTAAGATGTAGCGATGCTATTGCACTGTCATCACGGCCTAAATTTGCTCTGCCTATGCTGCAGCTGGTGATGCGACGCTGCGTGCGACCATTACGTCAGGCAACGCTGTCAGTTCCTGCCATCTACC
>LWCB01012855.1:0-15362 GCA_001630525.1 Coelastrella sp. M60
CAGTCAGCTGTGCATGAGATGACACAGTTGACTTCAACCAACATCTGTAAGGCCACCAGCTCAAATGTTGCTGTTGATCCGTCCACCATCAACACAGGGTTGTCTGCAATTGCATCCAAGCGATTGTATTGGTAACCGTGCAGGAACATAGTGCATCGGTCAGCAGAGGGCTCTATCTGTGCCTCGCTTGAGGCAAGGGCTATGCCACCGCAAACAGCTCGGTCCATATTCTATGGAATACAGCGGACTACATTGGCCAGCATAGCTTATAGCAAAAAACCACGGCCTATGCGATGCTATACTTGACGTCACAGGCTTAAGTGCCAGAATTGCTTAACACACCTCTGGCAGTAGGGCTTTGATGCTGCTGCTGATCCCTGCTGTAGCTGTCCTGCATCAGCTTCAGTACATTCTTCAACAACAGCGCTGCTGGGTTCTGCTTGCTGTTCACATGCAGCGCCTGCCTAGCAGCAGGCACAGCTGCTGCCACCAGCTGCAACCTGAAGTTCCTATTAGCTGCTGCATAAACACCAAAGAAGGTGTTCAACATGTCGTGCAGCTGTGTTGCTGTCTCTGTTGCTGGATGAGACTGCAACAGCAACAATACCTGCAGACTTTTCAACAGCAAGAGGGCTTGATGCTGCTGACTATCTGCCGGAAATGCCACAGCAGCAGTGGAGGGTTGGGTTGATACAGCGTCCTGGAACCCTGCATCTTCTGCTCTTGTAAAAGCTGCAACAGCACAGGCCTGGTAGCGCTTGAGCCATACACGCTGATGAAGCAGCAGCTTAGCCAGGCACTCTGCTATTGTGGAAAGCAGCCCAGCTGTTGAAGCTGGCAGCATGTTCTGCTCCTCTGATGTGGTTGCCACCCTACAAAGTATGAGCAACAACTTGGGACTCAGCTTGAACCCCGTTTGTGGTTTATCCCTTGGTGCCTTTGATGCAGCATGTGCCTGCTGCACTGCTGACAGGAGTTTTGCTGGAGACAGCATAGAGATTTCAACATGATGAGGGCCCGGTTCAAGGCACGAGTCCAGCTTGTTCATACAGCGCTTGGATAACTAACTGGCAGACAACTGTCCTGCAGTCTTTGCTACTGCCCAGCTGTCACAGGTAATGGTCACTGCCCACGAATTCTAATCCTGGCACATGGCCGCTGGTAGTTGGCAAACCCAGTACAAACTGTCTGCACAACATTCTGCCCACCTTCCACGCTTGGGTCTGTCACATGAGGCTTGGGTTCCTGCCAGCAACACCTCACCCTCTCTAATGAGCAGCTCCAACAGCACCTTGTTTACAACAACTTCAGCTGCTTCCTCATCAGTCTCAAGATTAGCTGTGGTAGCTGCACCTGGATTCTTGAGCACTGAGTCTACTGCTGCTGGACCAAACAGCAATGCAATGTCTGTCAAACCTTGAGCTGCTACCTGCTTTGTGAGGTTGCAGCCACTACCGGTCAACAGTTGGCTGAGCAACTGCACTGTGTTGCTCAGCAGGCTTGCATTACCAGAGCAGGCTATGGCGTATAGCGCTATGCACTCAACTGCTCTGGCCCTGCAAGCAAGCATACACGAGATACACATGCATCACTTCATCAGATACACCCCTGCCTTTTTATAACACTGCGCCAACACTTTCCCCACTACCCTGTGCATCTATACAGTGTAGGAAACGTTCAGCAAGTAAGCAGGTCCCTGCTGACAATTGAAAGTGTGTGCCTGGTATTACCTTATCTCAGGGACAGTCTGCTTGAGGGCCAACGATAGCAACACTTCCCACAACCTGCTGAGGCTGAGCACACTGCCTTCATCCATGATGGGCTGCCTATATGGCAGCTGCTGCAGGAACAGCTTGATGTATGCGAGACATTGCAGCACCCTACTGCCGACACCTGGGGCATGTAGAGGAACAACACCAAGCAAGGGAAGTCGATATCGCAGCCTCAACGCGCAGCAGTATTGTGAGTAAAGCAAATACATAAACAAGTCACAGCTGTCATCATTTTGGCATCAATCACACATACCTTCATCAGCGATATGGGTATGTTCAAAGTCAGGGGCAGTCAGCAACTCAGCTGTTGCTGCCAGGGATGCAATGCCATCCAGCATTGTGACACAAAACTCAGGTCCAGTGCCCTGCACCGCCATGATCAGCTGTACAACAGCTTCTTCAAAAGCACCATCACCACTGTTGCCTGCGAGCTGTAGGCCCACTGCTTCTGTCTCCTCAGCAGCAAGCATGCTGTCGTCTGTGTTCTCTGTTTCTGATGCAGGGTCCAGTTCAATGAGATGCTTGATGCATGGCAGCGCCATGCTGCGACTGGCTGCATCTGTCCATTCCTGACGGGCACAGTACAATCAGAAGATAAATCAAAGAAATGGTGCGCTGTAACGCTCATCACTACTCGCATTGAGCAGCATTGACCATGGCTCAAACAACCAGAAGCTGAACAGCATATCGGGCAATCTTGTTTCATGACATGATAGAACTGCTTGCGGCTTTTGAGCAAGTACCTTGCGCAGTAGTGAAAACAGCATCAGCCTCTGGAATTCAGATGATGTGAATCCGTGCATGCACTCAGGTGATCAGGCAGCAGCTGTATGTTGTTGCAATGCTCATGTCATGCAGGGCAGCTGAGCTCACTGCCTGAGCACTCACCACACATGTTGACGCAATCGTCAGGAGCTGCATAGTGGAGAACCGGACTGCTGGGCCGGCAGCAGCATGACGTCGCACTAGCTGAAGCAGCTGATCAGCTGACTCAGGCAATACACGCTCCAAAACCTGCAGTCAGCAGATCATGCAGTCGATGAAAGTGTAGCCAGCAGGTGCAGCAGCAGCTCAGCACATAAGAAGCTGAGCACAGATGATATATTTGTTGATAGTATGAGTTTTCTTACTTCATGCCTCTCAGCAGCCACAGATGCCTGCAGCGCCGCTCTGGCACCTCCAGTTGCTGCTGCTGCCAGACCCTTGTCAGTGGCATCAGACCGAAGCCAGTCACACAAGCAACGCCTGCATGACCACAGTACACCGGTTGCTGAGCAAACTACCTCAGACAGGATTAAGCATCCAAATCCAGACTGAACCACAGTTGGTTACTCAGTTGGCTGCTGCAATGTTGTGGCAGTCACAGCACATAGGAATCAACTCGCACCACCCACCACAGCAGCGCTTCATGAGGCTCAAGCAGCTGGTCTTCAGCCAAGCAGCAGAGTCCCACCAATCCTGGTTCTGCATCTCCAGACTTTTGGCTGATAGATGCCTCGATGTAGGATATGAACCATTGGCCACAGCTGCTGGTGCTCGCAGCAGCTGTTGTCATTGACGGGGCTTGAAGGCTGTCCGTGGCTATCAGGCTTCCAATTGCAAGCACAGCAGCTTCTGCCGTGTTGAAGTAAAGCAGCAAAGACACACGTCAGCCTTGAGAGCCCTCCATATAGTGTGACATGCCAGGGCAATGAAACATGCTGTTGCTGTTGTCCCACAGCAGTGTCATCAGCTTCATGTGACTGACTGGCATACTGGGGTGAGCATATGTACAGGTGCATGTTAATTTGTAAAGGGCTGTCAAAGAGAGCCGCTTGTCCTGCGCTTACAGCAAGAAGAACACTCAACCACACCTGTGTATACCTCCACATCGAGCAGCCGCAGTAGTGCCAATGGGTCAGACTTGCAATCCTTTTCCAACCAGTATGCCAATAGAGCAGATCCTGCCTCATTGACAGCAGCATCCTCGTCTTTGAGAGCTCGCTGTATGACTTCTGCTCGCTGTTTGATGCTGCAACAGCACAACACCCACCGCCTGGCCTCAGCATACTGGCACTCCCCCACTCCATGTGATGCTGGCATGCTGTGAAAGCACGCTTGAGATAGTAAGTGGTACTGCTGCACAAAAGAGCTTCCATATTCACTGAGCCACTGCATACACTGGTAGGGGCTGGCTCAGCTTCATTACCTGAGGAGATTGATGGAGATACCTTTCAGCCGCGTCAACACTGCCTTGCGCACCAGCAGGTTCTCATCCCTCAAGCGAGCAAGCAGAAGCGGCATAGTTGCATCATACAGTGGTAGTGACAGTGCCACAGCAATGCGCACATCCTTGCTTCTGTCTGATTCGGCCAACTTCAGTAACTCATCCACCTCTGCTTTGGTCTCCTATGTTCAGGACAAAGCAAGTAGACACCACAATGAGTCCTGTTTCTTATGCACCACAAGCAGCCATAGTGCAGGATTACACCCGATTGAAGCATCTTTTCTGGGATACATTCTGTGCTGCTGCACTCAAACGTCGCCTATTCCACCCTTGCAATCACCACAGGTATGACTCTTGCAGATTGTACCCACTTGACTGTCGTTCAACAGGTGACTGATGGCCTTGATTGCCTCCACTCTGATGGAAACAAGCTTATCTTGCAGGCGCTCAGCTAGCTGATCACGCAGCTGCTCTGTCACTGCTTCATCCAGCAGCAGCTGTTCAGGAAGGCCTGACAGAATCTGCTGCAGCAACTGACAGCTGCGATACCTCGTTGTCTTGTCAACTGCAGATAGGTAGGACGCCAGCTGCTGCAGCAGCTCCTCAATGAATGCTGCAGCAATCTCATTGTCTGCTGGTGCTTTGCTGGCCAATGTGTTGAAGAACTTGATGCAACGCTCAATATAGTTTGATTTCTGCAAGACCAAGGCAAATTCAGTTTGACATTGCCAAACCCCACAGACCTTGTATACCTACAGAACACCTGTTTACGCAAAATGATCCAAGGTCAAGGGCTTCAGCTGATGATGCCTACCTTGTAAGACAGTTTGCTGTACAACCTGGTGCAATACCTTTGGCACAATACCAGCAAAGTTGTTGACAGTGTCTGAAGATGGGGCCTCTCACCTGGTCAACGCATATAATACAAGTTAGGCAATTCCGCAAGTCTTCGTATACAGTGTCTGCATTCTCCAGCGCTTGTTTCCACAGAGTACAGGCACAGCGCTCATATGCTGCAGCACTGTCCTGCACGCTGTTGAATAGCTGCTGCACTGTTGTCCTCATCACCTCAGATGCATATACTGTAACCGGGTCACTGAGTGCTACGATGACAACGTCAGGATGCGAGAGTCACGCAACATAGTTAGCAGAGCCTATAAGCGGAGTGGACCTTGCCTCATCAGTCCTCAGCACCCAACCCAATGCTTGATAGGTTCCATCACCCCCAGAAAATGTTGTTTGCAGGGCAAACTGCTGGAGTTCAGTTTGAAGGAACAGTTATGCCGTGTTTAACACGGCAAGTCACATGTACGTGCTGCCCACAGGAGATACATGCCGCAGAGAATATACGCCGTAAGATGGTTGCAGTTGTGTGTTGCAAGGCATCTGCTGTTGAAGGCACTGCTGGCTGAACTTGTCGATCGTGCTGCAGCACGCGGGCGATCATGGCGCTCAGGCAGGCAGCTGGTGGCCTGCTTCAGCGCCTAACTGCAGTACCATTTGAGTCTAGCTTATTGGGTAGCAGCGTACAAGCATCCAGTGAATTGCTGGGGTAAGACATCAAGCTGTTGATGGAGTTCGAGCTTGGCTTTTTTATTAGTATGAAAAGGCGTACACCAGTATGCTCTTGTCACGCATGCTGGGACGTTTTAGCTTTGACAGCTACTGACGGTGACTGCGATCTCGGTGCCTGCACAGGAGCGAGGCTCTTAGTGGGGTTCGTCATGCCTCCAACCAAGCAGGTGAATAAGTAGAAACTATAAAACAAAAGTGGCTGCAGCAGCGCTGTGTTTCGTGCTGGACTCAGCACGGCTTCTCGTGACAGCTACAGTACAGTATTTGGAGTAAATAGGTGCAGCTTTCTGTCACTGTCACAGCGAGCAGCTAGCAGGGTCATCTTGTTGATGGATATTTCTGTGCTCTGCTCTCTGCAGTCAAACAGCGAATCAGAGCTATCAAGAACATCGGCAAGATCACCAAGGCCATGAAGATGGTTGCAGCATCAAAGATGCGTAATGCACAGCTCGCTGTGGAGAACAGCAGAGGCATGGTGGAGCCATTCGTACGGATATTCGGTAACTCTCCAGGTCTTCAGCTGCTTTATACTAATAATGGAGTACGTTGCACTTATGTTCTCTTCGCTTGCTTTTTCACAAGTTGGCAGATGTACGGTGTGGTAGCAGGTCCTAGTAGAGCAAGCAGGGGTGTCGTGACAGCACCAGCTCACAGAATAGCATTCTAAACAAGTCATCAAATAGGGCACCATGTGTATCCTAGGTTGTTGTATATCGAGCTCTGCCTTGTGATGCTGCTATTGCAGGCATTGACCCCCCCAAGGCTGTGAATGTTGCTGTGACATCTGATAGGGGTCTGTGCGGTGGCCTCAACAGTAACATCACCAAACAGATGAGGCAGCTGCTGGCCATGTACAAAGGAGGTAGGCATATCTGTACAGTGCTGCAGCTGGACAGCACGAGCAGTGTCTGGAGCAACAGCAACCAAGCAGCAACTGGTGCACACTGCAAGTCCAGTTGGTTGCTTGTGTCTGCTGATGGTTGTGGCCAAGATGAAACTTGCGTTTGTAGGCTTGTTTACCATGTGCATCTGGCCGTGCATTTGTCCATATTGACTGAAGCTGCTCATGTGATGGTTGGTGATTCTTTGCAGAGAGCTCAGCTGATATTGTCACCATTGGTGACAAGGGGCGTGCTCAGCTGCAGCGCCTTGCCGCGGATCAGATTAAACTCAGTGTTGCTGACACATACAAAGACAGGGTCACCTTCAGCCAGGTGAGTGCCATGATGATCGCAGGCAAAAGCCAGGAGATAAACCCCAAGCAGTAGCTGCAGGGTTTCATTTTGTAGCTGCTGTAGGACAAAGCGGGTATGTGTTCATATGATACCAGAGGGTAGGCAGCAATTGTCGCGTATGGCAATCAGTGCTATGGGTTGATGCCTGTGTCTTAGTTGGCTGTGTACCCAGTGCAGCAGTGCTTGCGACCTGTCCTCCACCTTTTGCTGCTTTGTGTAGGCCTCTCTTATTGCAGAGGAGATCCTCAAGCAGCGTGCTGATGCCACCAGGATTGTCTTCAACAAGTTCCATTCTGCCATTAGTTTTAAGCCAACACTTGCGACAGTGCTCAGCGCCGAGGTGGGTTGCAGAATGTTCAACTGCACTTACGGTTGCTGTGCTATTGCAACTGAGCATGTGTGCAGGTACTGTGCAGGACAACTGCAGTGATGGGGCTACTGTCTGCACCCAAGACAGGTGACAGCGCAACATGATCGCTGTGTGTGTATGTGTGCAGGCCCTAGATCGTCAGCTTGCTGGAGAGCAGGGCAGCAAGCTTGATGTCTATGAGCTGGAGGTTGCCAATGAGAGGGGGGATGCATTGCAGGACCTGGCAGAGTTCCAGCTGGCAGCAGTGAGTGCATGTTTCCTGCTTTACGGCGCAGCTATGGCAGCCATTAGTACATAAGGCCATGCACAAGCCTAGTGTTATGGTCACTGATTTCAATGCCATTAGATTGTGCTGCAGTAGTTGCATCAACTCTGTTCCCCTTGACCCCCGGGACACATTGCAGCATGATTATCTAGAATTGAGTGAGTGGATGGATCAACTGTCTGTGCCAGATATGTGCACGCTGTCTCAAGTTTTGTCTTTGATATGCATGCAGACACTGTACAATGCCATGCTGGAGAACAACTGCAGTGAGCATGCTTCTCGCATGTCTGCCATGGAGAATTCCAGCAAGTCAGCTGGGGAGATCTTGGACAAGCTCACACTTCAATACAACAGAGACAGGCAGGCAACCATCACCAACGAGCTGATTGAGATCATTTCTGGTGCAGCTGCTCTGGAGGAATCTGGATAGATAGCAGCTCAAAACTTGCTGGTTGGCCGCTGGTGGCAGGGTAGCAGCAGTGTCTTTGTGGTTGTCATGTGGTATTGTCAGCTGCTTCACTGCTCCGTGAGTTTTGATTTTCTCTGTGTCTTACACATTGACCACCACAATCAGGTCTGCAAGTAGTCTCCCCATGCATCGTGAAGATACGTCAGCGCGGCTGCTGCAGGCTATCATCTATCAGTCGGTGGTTGGCCGCTTGATAGCACCAAGGTGACAAAAGAGCAGGGAAGGGGGTTTGATGGGATGTATGTTGTGCACATCCTGCTTTCGTATGATCACCCCTATGTAAGTGCACAACAGGCGGTGTTATTCATATCATATTCAAGCCTTTCATATCAGTTCCAACGCAAGGAATGTTATTGTGCCGAGTAAACATGCAGGAGATGATTGTGAATGAGATGGGAGCCGTCACTAGCAGCATGCACAGAATGAGGTTCAGCATATAACAGAGCAGCTATTAAGGTTACTCGCATACGCTAAGTTCGCGTGCCCTATCTGCACTGCCCGCGCCCTATCTGCACTGCCAGTACTCAGTGGCCCACAGGCTGTTCATTGGCCTGCAGAATTGGTATTAGTACACAGCAGACACATCTGGACAGCTCGATGTTGCGTCCTGGCAAGAATGAAGGCCCCCTGATCCCTGATATTTGAGCATATTACGTGTATATGCATGAGAGCGCTCCTGTCCTCGCGCAAGTATGAACTTGTTGTACGTGACTGTGACTGTGCTGCGCTTCCTGCGTACGCAACCGGAGACATGGTTGGTGTATTGAAGAATAACAAGAATAGTAATGAAGTAAGAAACATGTCCTTGTGTGTGATTCGGCCTTGATGTGCCTACACCTCAACATAACATGACGCTGCGGAGCCGACCCGGCACGTTGCTGACCTCTGATGCCTGTCGGTTCCATCTCATTGTCTCTCATCTTGTATTTGGGACTCAGAGCAAACTACACAGAACGAGCCATACCCCTCTTTCTGTCAATTGTTATTTGTCAGTAGACACTCCTAGATCTTAGGGCGTTTCGTAGATCGTTGCGGCAATCCTCCTTTCAGACGCATTGACAACAATCCCAAAGTGTTTTGCAAAGGATTAGTCATGCGAAGATAAGCACGCAGACCTACAGAATCCGACACGATGAGGCAAATGGCCTTGGGGCCGCAGCACTGCGGCAACAAGGTCGCCAATGCAAGACGGTCACGGCAACAAAATGGAAAATCCAGTGCCTTCGTCGCCGGTCAGCGCGTATCAGTGGCGAGCTATGCACCTACCTTTAGAAGGCAGAAGCTTGTGTGCCAGGCACTCGCGTCTGCAGAGCTGAGCGAGGCAGAAACCAGAGGTACGTGACTCATGATATATAACATCAGCACGATGTAGTGCGGATGTTTGAATTCACAAGCCTGGCTTCACCTTTGCAGCACAAGCAACTATGGAAGCCATGAAGTCAGTGGAGAATGTTGGTTTCGATTATGAGCGCTCTGCCAGGCTCGCTCGCGCATTCCCTCTTGCAGCAGTGATTGGACAGGACTTGATCAAGCAGGCTTTGTTGCTTGGTGCCGTGGACACGAACCTGGGAGGTATTGCCATTTCTGGTAGAAGAGGAACAGCCAAATCAGTTATGGCTCGTGGTCTTCATGCACTGCTCCCTCCTATTGAGGTCGTTGACGGCAGCATCTGCAATGCTGATCCAGATGACCCACGTGGATGGGAGGTGAGGACGACAGCTGTGCACCACGAGCAGCAGCAGCAGCAGCAGCGGTGGCAGCAGCAGCCGTGCTTGCAGAGGTGGATGAGGCACACTCACCATTGATTGCTGGAAGACTGTACAGAATATGGCTTGTCGCCAATCAGGCTTGCTGATACCCACATCCCTACATGATGTAAACCAGCAGCAGCACAGCTAGTGCATTGCGGCGCACTTCAGCCAGGCTTGGCTTGCCGGTAGAAAGTCCTTTCACAATTCGCATGCAACCCCCATTGAGAACAGCGGCATGGTGCTTGAAGAGTGTTGTAAGTGCTCTCCAACACACTGACACAGAGCTGCATGTTGTCACCGGCTGCCTGCAGGATGGGCTTGCTGAGAAGCTTGGTCCTGGTGAGGTGCCCCGCAAAATTCGTGAGGCCCCCTTTGTGCAGATACCTCTTGGTGTCACTGAGGACAGACTGGTGGGAACAGTAGACATTGAGGCATCTATGAAGGTAAACGGCTATGTGTCAGTGAAGGAGTGTGGCTGTTGCAGTTCTGTGTGTAGCATTGTTGAAATAGTATGAGCAGAGCAGCAGTTCGTGAGGCTTGGAACAGGAGCCAGCACGTGGGTGCTTATAGCCGGGCAACTAGTCAACAGCAAGTCAGCATGCTTGACCCAACACACTGAGCTTTATATCCTTGGTTGCAGCTTTTTGCCCTAACTGCCTGAGCAGTTGTGGTCTAAGCAGCTGGTATGGCAGCCAGTGGCAATGGCAGATGCAGGAACATAGTCCAACGCCGCGCCGGCTACAATCATCAGTGGTTATTTAAGCACGTGCTGGCAATCGGAGTACTCTTCTGCCTGTTGCAGGAGGGCAAGACTGTGTTCCAGCCGGGTCTTCTGGCAGAGGCACACAGAGGCATCTTGTATGTTGATGAGGTCAACCTGCTGGATGAGGGCATTGCAAACTTGCTGCTGGGTATCTTGTCTGATGGTGTGAATACCGTTGAGAGAGAGGGCATCTCCATAAGTCACCCGTGAGTAGCCTGTGTAGACCAAGTCATTAGAACATCTGCAGCATACAGTGGTTGATGCAGCAGGTGTACAGTAGCGACATGGCAGTACAACCATGAATCCTTTTGTGCTGCAAGCAACTGGTGCAAAGGGGAATGCACTGCTGCATTGGTGCTTGGCTGATAGATTATCTAGGTGGTTAATACAGAGCAAGTCAGCAGTGCTTAGGCTTGTACGTACCATGGCGAGTGGTGTGATCAGAAAGTGAGGGTGTTGCTGGCATGCGACAGCACTGTTAGCTAGTGCCAACATTGCTTATGAAATTGTCTGCATCTGCACCTTTGCAATGCTGTTGTCTTGAAGGATGTCCTTGTGTGTTTGGCTTGCAGGTGCCGGCCGTTGTTGATTGCCACTTACAATCCAGAGGAAGGTCCCTTGCGTGAGCACTTACTTGACCGCATTGCCATCTGCTTGTCAGCTGATGTGCCAGGCACCAGTGATGAACGTGTTGCAGCCATTGATGCAGCAGTGAGATTCCAGGTAAGAGTGGTCCAGTGCTTCTGTCACATCTGGAGAGTGGTCCAGTGCTGCCATCAACGTTGGGAAGATGAAAGATTGGCTGGTGCAACATGGCCCAGAATTTGTGGGGTATGCAATGGGCTATGTTGTACTGTTCATATGATGTACTGTCTTGTCACTTGACCTTTCTCATGAACAATATCAAAGCACTACAGAAGACCACCACCACAGCCTGTCACTGATTTCTCCCTGCTCTAGTTCTAATTGAAATACATCGTGTCTTCTGGTTAGTTTCATCATTTGCAGTCGTCACTCACACTCCATATTCTGCATTCATCTCAATTCTTGCAGGACACCCCTGAGAAGGTCTTTGAGGAGACCAGGGAGCTCACTGATGGACTCAACTCATCTGTAAGTCACTGCAGCACAGCTGCCACAACATCTCACCAGCTGTTAGTAGTATCAATAACAAAACCCCAGCAGCCAATGCTGAGTAAATAGATTAGCAGTGTCTGCATCAACAGCAGAGGCCTCTAGAGGGTCCTTGCAATTAAAGTACAGCTCTCTCAGCACAAGCTGCTGAGCTCTTGTACGTACTCTGCAGGTCATTCTTGCTCGTGAATACCTCAAGGAGGTTGAAATCAGCCGCGATCAGGTGAAGTATCTTGTTGAAGAAGCTCGCAGGGGAGGTGTGCAGGGTCACAGAGCAGAGCTGTTTGCAGTGCGCGCTGCATGTGCAGCTGCAGCGCTAGAGGGCCGTGACAGGGTCAACAAGGATGATCTGAGGCAGGCAGTCAACCTTGTTATCTTGCCGCGGTCAATACTGCTGGACATGCCACCACCAGATGATGAACAGCCACCTCCACCACCACCACCACCTCCTCCGCCTCAGGTGTGTTTGATGTATGGTAACAGATCTGTACACAAGTGGCTGATAGCCTGAACATACTCTTGTAACATCACACCTTTGAACATGTTTGTTACTGTCAAGGTTTGCTTCCTGTATCTACTAGATGTCAAATCTTCGTGCCTTGCTGCTGACAAAGCAAGCTGTGGGTGGGGTGCTGTGCATATGCAATGGTCATCCTGCAATACTTGTCCAGCACTCTTACGTCTAACAGTCCTGCAGCTGCAAGCGTACAAGTTGTTGAGAAATCTCTCCTAATATTCTTCCTGTGCTTCCAACAGGACAACATGGAAGATCAGCAAGAGGATCAAGATGAGGAAGATCAAGAAGAAGACAAGGAAGATGAAGATGACAACAAACAGGAACCTGACCAGATTCCAGAGGAGTTTGTGTTTGAAGCAGAGGGTGTCATCTTGGACCCATCCATCCTCATGTTTGCTCAGCAGCAGCAGCGGGCTCAGGGCCGCAGCGGCAGGGCCAAGTCACTCATATTCAGTGAAGACCGGGGCAGGTGGGTCCTTGGTGGTTGGATGGCAGCAGTCTTGATGGCCAATGGAAGAACAGTCTGGCGCCAGCAAATCTTGTTGTCCATTGACAAACTCCAGTGCGAGACTTCTGGTTATACAGTGCTAGGTGGCGCTGTTGAAGGCGGTGCCTTGAAGGTGGTCAATGCCTGACGCTGACAGAAATCATCAAGTGCAAATAATCAGTGTCTCAGAAATCGCATCCTAGGACTTTCGTTCAGTGAGCATGTGCATTGTATCAATTCACTGTGTTGTTATGCAACACAGGTACATCAAGCCTATGTTCCCCAAAGGTGACAAGGTCAAGCGCTTGGCAGTAGATGCAACACTCAGAGCAGCAGCACCATTCCAGCGGGTATGTTGATGAATGAGAGCCTTATTGGCAAGCTTCATACAGCTTGCCAGCACAAGGCCAGGATGCCCACATACGCAAGTCATGGGCAATGTCCTCAGACACATGCTGCACTCCTGCAACTGGGCGTTTGCTACATCAACTCTGTATATGTCTTAGTGTGCTTACGCGGGTTTCTTTGTTGTGTTGACACAGATTCGGCGTCAAGAAGCAATTGACAAAGGGCAGCAGCAGCGGCGAGTATATGTTGAGAAGCCGGACATGCGTAGTAAGAAGTTGGCTCGCAAGGCTGGAGCGCTGGTGTTGTTTGTGGTAGATGCCAGTGGCAGCATGGCGCTGAACCGCATGAGTGCAGCCAAGGGTGCATGCATGAGACTACTCACAGAGTCGTACACAAGCAGAGATCAGGTGTGATTCTTGACATATATGAGATCAGGCATCATTGTTGACATGTGTGCGTGCATGACATATATGAGATCAGGCATCATTGTTGACATTTGTGCGTGCATGAGTTCCTTCTGGTACTGCATGTACCAACATGTTTGCTTATGAGACTGGCAGTGATTATTGGCTATGTACCGGGGTATGACTTGTGGTTTGGGATCATGAATCTTATCATTGCCGGTTTATAGGGAGTTGTAGCAATGCCCGCGAATTGCTGACTGTCTTTCTGATGCCCTGTGTCCAGGTGTGCTTGATTCCCTTCTACGGCAACAAAGCTGAGGTGCTGTTGCCCCCCAGCAAGTCCATTAGCATGGCTCGCAAACGTTTGGACCAGCTACCTTGTGGAGGTGGCAGTCCCCTAGCACATGGCATCAGCACAGCAGTTCGCACAGCTATCCAGGCACAGCAGAGTGGCGATGTTGGGCGTGTCATGATAGTGCTCATCACTGATGGGCGAGCCAATGTGTCATTAGCAAAGAGTAATGAAGACCCTGCAGCATTAGATCCAGAAGCACCCAAGCCAACACAAGATGAGCTCAAGGTGGGTGTCTTCAGTAGACTACATGATCTGTTTGTGCCCTTGGTTGATTGCAAAGGTCAGAGAAGGTCACATGTACGCTGGCACAGCAGCCATCATTGCGTTTCTTTTCCTGCCAAAAGCCGTACCTCGTTTCACAATATCAAGCAAGTAATGGCATGGCATGTCTGATCGACACAGGAGAGCAGACATGTCTGGACTGTTTCAGGCAATGGGAAGGCTCATGATGCAGCTGCTAGTGCTGCCAATAAGCAAAAAGGCCGTTTCCTTGCTGGTGTTTGATTCACTGATTGTGCCATGCTGCAGGATGAGGTGATAGACATGTCCAAGAAGTGCATGGCTAATGGCATTCAAATGCTGGTTATCGACACAGAGAACAAGTTTGTTAGCACGGGCTTTGCGGAGGAGATATCCAAGGCAGCAGGTGGCAAGTATTATTATCTTCCCAACGCAAGTGATGCAGCCATTGCAGCAGCAGCAAGCTCAGCAATGGCAGCTGCCAAGGCAGGATGAAGCAACGTATGCTGTAGCTTATAACTGACGGAGTATGTTGGTGCAGTGGTTGTCCTGATGGTTCAAGATCAGATAGTTGACCGTTTTTGCTCTCTTCTGATGGTGAAGGTGACCTCTGTACTGCCGACCCTCCTGCTGGTTGGCAATGCAGTGATGTCGGTGCAGCTTGACCACCTTGATTTTGGCTGCCAAGTCTTCGTCCGCTTGCAACAATCCTATGACAGTCAAACATCACAGTCTGCGTCCCCCAACTGTTCACCACATCCGATGTGTGCGTTAAACATGACTTTGGCTTCACTGCAGCAATGCAGAACATGCACCAACCCTATCTTGTTCAACGCAAAAAGCGGCTCTGATTCAACATCACGGCCAGATCGGTGTCCAAGCAAGGCACAGCAGTGTGTAACAGGGTCGTGGACGCGACCCCCCGTGGTATTTACATGCTGCTCAACTCAGACAAGCCTGATAATCATACGCAATATAAGCCCTTCAGATAAGAACAACCTCTGGCCAATTCATGCAGGATTCCACGTTGGGAACAAGCACACAAAGTCGATCGTCAGCAGGGCAGATACCGCTCATTGCAACATGGGGTGCTGACCAGCTCCAGACCTATCTATAGATAGTAATTGGTTGCCATGCTGGCTCAGATCAATCAGGGCATCCAGCAGCGGTGCTCTGCCCCAAGCTTTCGTGAGCGAGTCAGGCACATACACAGGCAGCAGTGCAGAGTGCCTCAGCAGCCAGGGCAGCAGTGGCATCCAGCCAGTCAGTCATCACAGCAACACAGGTCGGCTGATGGGTTTAGAGTTGTCGACAAGCTCAGTCAACGACCAGCAGCAGCTGCATTTGAAGCAGCTGCACCATATCCTGGGAGCAGTGGTGCAGATACCAAATCAGAGCTGCACACGCTCATTCATTCAATACCGTATAAGCGGCTATTGCTATGGGCATGTGTAGGAGCGGTGGGCTGGCA
>LWCB01012857.1:0-13081 GCA_001630525.1 Coelastrella sp. M60
AGCTGCTGCTGTCTACGCTTCTCGTGTGTCTTGCAACGGTTCTAATGTTCTACTGTCTGTGTTGTAGGAGGGACGGCGGAAGTTGATAGCTCCCCCACGACAGCAGAAGCAGCAACAACAACAGCAGACCAAGTCCACAACTGCAGCTCCCCCAGCGACTGCCGGGCAGAAACTACCCTCAAGAATACGTCTAAAAGCAGTGACTAAATCTGCAGCTACAGGATCAGAGCAGCCGGGCTCTCCTCTCCCGCCATCATCACCGCAGAGCACACACCCCTTGCCAGCTGGGGCGCCAACTGGTGGGGCGCCAACTGGTGTTGTTGCCAAGCCGTCCCTGGAAGCACCAACTCCTGTCACCGCTGAGCAGCCAGTGCAGGCCACTGTATCAAGAGCACAGCTAGCAGCTCTACTGAGGCAAAAGCAGGAGCAGCAGGCCCCTCAGGCGGAAGCAGCTGGGGCTGGTGAAGCCGCAGGACAGCACATATCCGCAGCTGCAGTTGAGCCGTCAGCAGGTCAGCCAGCTGATCGCTTGACCCCTACTGTTGCGAGGCCATTGCAAAAGGCGGCACAGGTTTCACACCAGACCATGGCAGAAGAACAGCAGGCACCCGCCAGCAGGTGCGCCCTCTACATCACATCCCAATCACATCCTGTATGAGGGTTATGTTTCCTTTTGAGCGCACATAGAGACCATACAAGTTCTGACTCCATGCAGTAGCTCACAGTTTTGCACTGTACTAGCAGTTTGCTGTCTGAAGGCTGCTGTTCTGGCAACATTTGGCAGCAAGGGGCAGTGCCATCACACACACACTCACCTTGCCACTGTCGCTCTTCTTCTGTAGGTCAGCACCTGCGCAAGAAGATGACATTGACTATGATGCTGTAAGCTCCCCCGAGTATGATGTTGATTATGGTGCAGTCAGCTCACCGGAGTATGAAGTAAGTGGCAGGACCTCAGCAGAAGCAGCAGCAGATCATGCAGAAGCCAAGCAGGATGCACGGTTGCTTACTCTCACACCTGATCGCCAGGACAGCAGAATGTCCTCAGAACGTTCACGGCCTTCACCAAACCAGGCTTCCCGTCATTCAAGGCCTGATCATTCTGCTGCGCGCAGGCGTAGCCGCAGCCGCAGCAGGAGTCCCAGTAGCAGTGGCAGTCGCAGCCCTGCTCGGGGGCCGCGCAGCAGGGATGGCCGCAGAGGGTACAGTGGCGGGAGATGTCGCAGCTGGCGCAGGAATAGCCGCAGCAGGAGTAGAAACAGAAGCCCAAGGGGCATACGGCGGAGAAGCAGCCCTGATTATGGTCTAGGTGCAGGACCTGGTGCTGCAGGCAGGCAGCAAGCTCAGAGTCTCAGCAGGAGTAGGAGTCCCAGTCCTGATGTACGGCGTCGTAGCAGGACTAAAAGCCAACAGCACAGTAAGCAAAAACACCCAACACTATTTGTAGGGGATCTTCCACCTGCAGGCTTCGCCAGCGAAGATCTACATGGACTGTTTGCGGCGTATGGCTGGAGCATCATTAGTGCAAGGGTTCAGGGCAGTCAGTGCTATGGCTTTGTGGAATTTGAGAACAAAGTCGATGCAGAGGAAGCTTTGCACCTGATGGAAATCAAAGATGAAGGTTTCATTGTCAACGGGGTCTCTATACGTGCCAGCTGGGCCAAGGGTACCATGCCTAACTGGAAAAAAGGAAAGGCCGTGCTGACGCCTAGAGATAGGAGTGTAGGTCTAGAGGGTTTGGAGGCATATGAGCATCCCACTGCACGATTGATACGTTTGCAGGCAGCTGCTGTTGCTGCTATGAATGGTTTGGCAGTGCCAGTGCCTGTGTCTGATGTAGTTGATGCTGCTGGTGGTGCAGCAGGTGACGGGCACTTGCCTGGTGCACAGACTGCTGGCAGGCAGCTGATGGATTATGGTGACTTGTAGTCCTGCTTTATGTGGCAAACATACATGTCGTCATATGAGTCACTCTGGTCTACTGTGCAGGGTACACACCCGCAGCAGACTCTAGATGTGCTGTAACAGATTACCAGTCAACCTTTATCAGGAGGGTAGATGCTCCATATGCTGATGTGGTTGTCCCTAGAACCTGCAGCCAGTAACCTGTTATCCCCACTGAAACCAACACACGCCATTTGCTGATTATGCCATCTGAGGACTGCTAGCGGCTGCCGTTTCCTGGCATGCCATATTCGTATCTTGCTATCCCAACCAGCAGTTGCAGCTATGCGTCCATCAGTTCTGATTGCAATGTCCGCTACGCCCGGCTTCCCAGGCAGCTCAAGCTTTTTCACTAGGCTCAGCTTTGCCTGGGGAATGCTCAGTTCAAAAGCAGCAATGGCTTCATCAGCTGCTCCGCTGAAACCTGATTGACAGTTGGGTGCAACTGCCAGAGACATGATGGACTCTGAGTGCACTCGGGTAGCTGTCAGGCAATGGTTGGGGTTGCGGGTGTCCCATAGCGCCAGTGTGCCATCTTCATGCCCGGTGATGGCATAAACAGCTGAGCCCTGCAGGAAACGCAGATAATGGTGTGAACAGGTAAACACTGCTGGCGGCAGGTTTCTGATGCTAATATCAGCAGTTCCTGTTACATTGACCACAACACTGACAGGCTGTTCTCCATTATTGCTGATATATGCCGAACCTCAAATGCATGAGCTTGTCGAGTAACCAAGTCATTTGTGAAGGGCTGCCACAGCAAAGCAATTGAAGCTGCCATGTATGCTGGTACCTGGGGTTGAAGCAGCGTGATGGCCATACAAAGCCCATGACTTGGACGCTCTTTGGTACGCTCTTGCCTGAGCAGTATTGCTGGCTTGTGAACCTGCGTCTTGCCCTGTGTGCCTATCTGCCAGATACCAATGTCAGCAGCATCCTCTGCTGGCAGGGCAAGCATGCACAGCCCTGTAGTGGTTGTGCTGCTGTGACTGCTAGGAGTGTGTTGGTGTGAACCAGACATGTTTGTGGTTGCTGCAGTTACCTCGCTGCTGGGAGGCGCATCCACCCCTGCTATATCTCACTGCTTGCTGCCCAACATCAGCTGCTCCTCAAGTTCCTCTGTGAGGTCCACTGCAATGCTGCTGGGCACTTCTTGTTGAGGCATCACTGACACACCGCCTGCTGCAGTGTTGTGCTCTTGGTCCTGCTCTAATGTAGTCATAAGCCCGGCTGCTGGCTGCTGGGTTGTCATGTCAAGTTGAAGTTTCTTGAACTTTTGAGCCAGAAGACCCTGCCGACTGTGCTGCTGCCTATCTGTTCTGTCAGTGCAGGCTTGCACATGAAGAGCAGCTGTATCAGAAGGCAGCTGGAAGCCCTCAACAACACCAAGCTGCTCGGTCTCTGTCCCTACACCCCCACTACTGCTTGCTGAAGGTGAGCCAGCTAATGCTGCTGTGCTGGCAGCTGCTTCCGTCAAGGGGCAGCTACTGCTGGCTTGACCTGGTTGCAGCAGGGCAAACCTGCAGAAATTGTATGATCCCGATGTGATCACATAGACAGGTACACTGCACAGCAGAGAACACACAGCAGAGTTGTTGATACACTGCTGGCGGACATGGGTGTCCAGACGCCTGTGTTTTTGCAGTGGGAAACATGCAATCCATGCTTTTGACCATTGCAGGAAAAAAGATGTGTCCAAGGTTGTCAGCCTTGCATTGGCCCTTGATGCGATCTGTCTGCTGTGTCCCATGCCATGGCTGTTGGAGCGCTGCTATATTCGGTACTTCAGCTGACCATCCAATAGCTTAGCAGCTCATGCATTAGTGCATACACGGCATGTGACTGCGTGGCAACTGTGGCAGCGACTGCTGTTGCCTCATCATACCTGCTGATGCTGCATGCTGAGTGTAATTGCCAACATTTGACCACACCATCTCGACCCTGGCTGCAACAGCAAAACACAAGAAATAGTGTAGCCTTCTCAGATGCACTTAGGCGGCTTCCTCTGCTGGCTCTGCATGCCATCAGCAACAGCTCAGCAGCACCTGCTTCCTAGGCATCAATATCAGACTCCTATGAGCCTGCTCTACAAGGCACTGATTCCTCTTCTGCCAGACTTCTTGTGTTCGAGTGGTAAAGCTACCGTGCTGCTTGCAGTAGCTGCTTATGCCACGTTGTGAATGCTGCTTGTGCTGACAGTCATGGCATGCATTATCACACTATCTGAATGCTGTGCATTGCTCACACCTGATGACCCAGGGTTCTCCATTGCTGCTGTTTGCAGGACAGGCCACTTGCAGGATGCCAGAGTGGCACTCATGAGCCCTGATTCAGAACATAAACAATGTTGATAGGCAGTGGCAGACCTGCCTTGATGCAACCCTTTGCCAAAAACCACCAGAGCTGTTGCCGAAGATTCAGATAGTCTGGCATTTGCGCTCAGAGTGGCTACAGCAATTGTTGCAATGCTGCCATAGATATGCATTGACGCTCTGTGGTCAGTTACAAGAGGAATTAAGTACAATCATACTTGATGCTAGAGGTTACACGCCGTGATTCCAGGTCCCAGAGCTTCAGCTCTCCCTCGGCATCCCTATGGTCATTGCAAGGTGATGCATTAGCTTGGTGTTCACTTGGGTCTGCTGATTGTGAATGCACTGCATGATTGCTGCTGATCCTGCTTACCCTGCTGCTAGTGCTTGGCAGTCTGGGGTAAATGCAACGCACTGTACAGCTGCACGATGACCTCTGAGCACGTAAAGGGGTTCTGGAGGTGGAGGGGGCGTCATATGGTGACAAGGCAACGGGTCTTGTGTGAACTCGTGTTACAAATAGAACAGGGTTGCTGAAGAGTATCTCAGATTGACATAATGGCATTACAGACTCAACAAGTCATGCATTTCATGACAATGCACAGCTCAAGCCAAAGTCTCGCTGAATACTATGGTGGTGCCCTGCATGTTAGTCACTTTATGACAGTCACATCTTACTGTACTGCCAGCATCTGATTGCGCTAGTCTCAGCTTAAGCCATCGTAAAACACGCCTGAAACTTTGTGTCATGTTTATGGTGTGGTGAGCGAGCGCTCAGCGTCACAAAACCCAAACTTCTGATGTACATCGAGTAGATCCATCCCCACTCGCTTAACCTTGTCCCCGCATTGAAGACATACAAGTGTGAATGAGCCTTCTGATTGGTAAAAACACTTCATGGGTGGCAGCTTCGCCATCAAGAAGTTGCAAAACAGCAAAGCGCTCCTGTAGGTGGTCTACAGTGCTGTGATGGTTGCAGAGGCTGGCTATGCAGTTGATGCCAGACACATATAGACACAAGTGGTGGTGTTGAGACTATTCGGCCTTGTGCAGGCATCACATGCGCAGCTCATGATGTCCATGCTGGATTGTCAGCAGCTACTACAAGGCGGGAATTTGCATTCGCAGCATCAGCCGTGCTTCTGGTCAGGTAATGCCTGGACGGTCTTGCAACTTACCAGCACCAGGCATAGTTGCCAGTTATGTATATATACAAGCAAGATTGAGATTGAGTATGTGTGCAGTGGTTGCTTTCTTCTGTTTGCTGTGCCACTCCTGTTGCTGCTTGCTCATCATCAGCAGTGGCACCGATTATGTAAGAAACCAGGGGCGCTGGTCCTAGCTGTGTGCACAGATGCTGTTGATAACGGGGTTATCAACAACACACGTTGATATCGCACCTGCAAGCCTTGCATTTGCAAAGCACCAGCTGTACAGACTTGCTGCGTGATGTTACCGCTACACACACCAACATGCTGCTTGATGTTCCTGCCTTCCTCCTCTCAACAGTCAGTGGCAGCCGGCTCATGCAGATGAAGCAGCAGGGACATCAACAGCACTCCAAGCACCGGCTGTGGCCAGCACCAGCAACTCTGCTGCCCCGAGCGCAACTTTGGAGCCCTTTATAGACAACGATTTTGAGCTTCAGGTACAGTACATGCTGAGACATGCACTTCCAGCCAGTCAGTGGCCACACTGAAGGTGACACATAACAGAGCACACTGCAGGGAGCCTCATGAGTGCTGGCAGTGCAAGCAGCCAAAGTTACGCCCATCTGCCACCAAGGCTCGCCTGGCAGCTGTAACACAACCAAGTCCCACTGCTGCAGGTGCCCGGGAACTACAGATATCTTGAGACAGAGATTCAAGTTGTTGAACGGGGGCCTCAACCAGAGCGCAGTCCTGTCTTAGCCAGGTTTGAGCCGCCAGCCGGCGGTGCAGGGACCATCAGCATTCTCAGACGCAAGGCATCAGCATTGAAGCAGACATTGCTGCAGGTAAGAGGTGTTTTTGCTGCAATCAAGTGCTGTTTCTGTCAGAACTGCCCTACTCAGTTTGTCACAGTCCAACATGTCTGTAGAGACAGCTAATGATGAAGTTGTCAGTTACCTGTGTGGGTACTCAATTGGCATGTGTTGCTCTGAATGGTCCTTTGCTGGTTGGCCGGCAGACGTCCACTGCATGCATGCATGGCCTCTATTGCATGCAGCCGGCAGGGCAGCATACTGAGTGCTGCCATCGCAGAGGCCTTCTCCTCCCTGCTTATCTGCACAATAGCGATGTGGTAGCGTCAGCATGCACTGCACAGTACATGTCCCTCAACCGTTGAAGCATGCAATGCACGGTGCATAGCATATGAAGCATGTTGCTAATACCTCCTGCTGCAGGTCAACGACATCTCGCAGTTAGGGGACCCCATATTTGTTGCAAAGCTGATCCTGCCCAGGGGCTCAACTCTGGTGGCATCAGCACAGCAGCGAGTAGTGCAGCCACCCAAGGAGACACCTCTTGGACAAGTGGAATTACCGCCACAGAACTACTACACGTGAGTGCACAGCTGCTGTTGTTGCATCCCAGGATCCTTCACAACAGTGGTGCCCAGCTGAAGAACAGAGCAGCTGCAGTAACCCTAACCAGGCTACCAATCTCAGTTACGAGCTGTTTATCTGAGCTGGGATGTTCAGGCGCATTGGTGTCGCGTGTGTTGCAACCAGCATGTTGAACAAGGTGCTGCTGCACAAGTCTTGCGGTCTGTAGAGTCAACAGCTGCGGCACTGTGCACCTCAGGCGATCACATGGTGCAGGCTTATCTGTCACGAGGCTTGTGAGAAGTGCACAGTCATTGTCATCTCATATGAACCCACTATGAAGTTGGTATGCTCATGAGTGTATGTTTGTTTGTGGTTCAGGTTTGAGTTCACTACACCCACGGGCCTGCATGTGGCCATGGCAGCAGCAGCCAAGAAGGGGAGTGTGCTAATTTGTGGAGCATCCACTACAGCTGACAGCTGGTCAGAAGCAGGACCAGTGTTTAGACAAGTGGTGAAGAGCTTTAGGTTGAGGTCACAGGCTGCTATCAGCTAACAGTGGTGCCTCAGACTCATTTTCGCGTTGCATTGCACGCCGGTTGGTTCAACGAGCCAAAACGCCTTTCATGTGAAAACAAAGTGTAGTTTGACTCATGCAGCAGCATACATGCAATCACTGTATGCATTCATGGTTGAAGCAATAGCAGCACAGGTGGTCAACTGACAAGGTTCAGGTGCCCTGTACTGGAAGGATGCCTTACGTGCATCGCTGTTGTGTTGCAATCTGGTAACTGCACGAAGAAAGCATCAGTGCTGCAGGCAGCCACGCTCAGCACTTTGGTCCGGCGTAAGCACCCTCGTCCTTTTCCGCAAGTTCAAGAAGTGATCGAGCTTCTCAACTACATCAATCGCAGTATCGTACACACCAGATCGTATTTGAATTAGCTGCGCTTCATTGCAATGATCTGCGCGCCTGCCACAGCTCCTATACCTTTGCCAGCATTGAGCGCAGGTGACCGCGGAGGTCACGGCCATCGCTGAAGCTCATCAGCATGTCACGAATCTAGGGGGCAAGAAGCCGCAGGTTCTTTATTCCTGTATGCAATTACTTTGAGCCCCTCGAGTGATCACTTATGAAGGACTGCTGAACCATCAGAACCATCAGAACTATCGCAAACCAACGCGTTGACTTGCATGAACACTGCAATAACATTTGAAACCATTAGACATTGCATATGCCTGGCAGATTTGAGTTGGAGATGCCTCTATCGCGAACAGTGGAGTCAAGAGGGCTGATGGTTCTGATGGTTTTGATGGTTTCCAGTGCAAAACATGTAGCTCAAGTGGCTCAAAGTAATTGCATACAGGAATAATATGCATGTTTACTTGCGAATATATTGTTCAGCATCTCGCAAGTGTTGTACAGACCGCTGCACAATTTTACGTGTGTCGACATAGCTGTGTGTGGCGGAGTTGCTCAGTATACACCTAAACGAGATACTCATGGTATTATGCAGTCAGTAGTTTGCCGGGTAGGGGTGCTGCTGGTGTGGCTTCTGCTGAGTTCGTGGCAAGGCACCGATGCAGCCCGTCTGCGTCCACCCATCATCATCCTTCCAGGTACAGATTCTATTGTCTCTTGAATGTTATATGCAGAGCTGCGCTCGCAACGATCGCCGATTGGCAGCTTTTCTTGCTGCTGTTTCCACCTTAGCATTACTGCCAGCAGGTTACAACGAGGCTACTGTTGCCAACACGGGCTGGGTTTGCTGTATGCAGGATTGTTTACATCACAGCTGCTAGCAAACTATACCGGACCTGATGTGGGCCCTGTATCGTACACACCCACAGCGGGCGCACGGATGGAAGCTCCAGTGCCTGTCAGTGACTCAGCAACCGCAGCTGCAGCAACGGACCCATTCAATGGTATCACGAACGGAGGTCCAGCAAACACATGTCCATCAACCTTGAAGCTTGTGTCAGTATGGCCTCCAGATCCTGAGCTGGCAATTTCAGCACCAGACTGCTGGCAGCACCTCATGCACCTACAGCTACCGAACAACAGGTACCTTGGCTCTCCTGCTATGATGTGCCTGCTATGATGTGCCTCCTTGTATTTGTGGCAAGAACAGTATTATGATACAGCACCAAGGGGTTTGTCCAGGATGCTTGCAGACTCTGTCTGACTGGCTTATGTTTGGTACCTCATTGCACTTCTGGAGCAGTACACAGAAACGGCGGATGCCTGTGTTATTGCACCAACATTTGTGCCCTGCTTAACAAGTTCTACTGCTCGCTGTCTCCGGTTGTAAGAAGCCAAGTGACTGCCCTTGTGCCAGGACTGTGTATATCGCTCACTCTCTCACTCTGGATTTTGCTGTTATATTAACCTGCCAAATCCAAAGCTGTTTGTATGAAGTACAGTGTCAAAATGACTGTCATGGTGTGTTGCTGTCTACAGGTTTCAAAATAACCCAAATACCGAGGTTTGGACAAGCAGCCCCCATTCTGCAAGCAGTAATTTTGGACAAGCTATCTATACACTGGCAGGCTATGATGTGCTGCTGAAGCATATTGAACAAACATACGGATATCGAAGTGGACAAAACCTGTTCATACTCCCACACGGTGACTACATGCGAGGCTGGTTTAGCTGACAATTGCTTGAGCAGTCATGGTAGCTCTCACCCGGCATGTATGATCTGTTGGTAGCATGAGGAGTCACTTGCAGTAGACCATTGGCCCATAGGTCTCAAGCACGCCAGACAATACCACACAATTGGCTGACTCAATTCACAGCTGTCTTTTTCACAAAATCACACAGCTGGCTGAGCTCATGTCAGTTGCTGAGCACTGCAAACACCTGCTGTTGCTGCAGATTTCCGTCTGGATCTGTCGACTATGGAGTCCTCAAAACACCTGCAGCAACTGAGCACGTTCGTCAACAAACAAGTGGCAAAAGCTGGAAACCAGGGCGCCATATTGATAGGCCACTCTTCAGGAGCGCTGTATGGCTTGAAGCTGCTGCAAAACCCTGCTATGTGAGTACATACACTTATGCCATAGTTTTCACCACAAGACAATGTTCCAATTTTCTTGGGAAGGAAGAGATGTGACTCTGAGTGTACTTCATCGAGTCATCATCATGAAATTTGGTTGGTGCTTCAATTATGATTGTGTCATGCTCATCAGCTTCAACCCAAAACCCTTATTGCTGCCCCTGATTGAACATAATTAAGCACTTGCGTATCTTTCATGGGAACAGCAGCCTGTTCAACAGTTCAACAGTTCCGGGAGCTCAAGTGTGTGGATTCTGCATGCACTAGGACAACTGCAGCATTGCTCAAGCTCTCTTGTATCATGCAAGTTCTCCAATTGCCCCATTGTAGCTTTCACCTAGCCACCTTGCTCCTTAGTCTCCTTCGAATTTCTTATTCATCAGTTTTCTTAAAATGCTAACCAAACCTGCAGGCGCCAGAAAGTCATCGGCTTCATCGCCCTAGGAGCTCCCTTTGGCGGCACATCAGCAGTCATTCCTGCTCGTTTGAGTGGCTCCTTTGACTACCTGCTGCCCTGGCTGCTACCAGAGATGCAGAAGATACTCAACAGTGTCAGCGAGAATGAACTAGAGGCCACTGTCAGGCGGTACATGTATCAGCTTAGCAGTGGCATGCCAAGTGTCGGCATGATGATGCCGTACTCAGAGGCCTTTGGTGCTAGACTGGTGAGCAGCCATTGTCAACACAGCACCTCAACAACTGCTTCAAGATTCTCCATGCTGCCATAGCACCACCCCAATATGTCGTTATGGCTGCCGGTAAATTACACATCTGGTCATGTTGGCACCTGGCTGTACAGCCTATGAATGCAGCACTGCTTACAGCTACATGGCTTCGCCACTGGCACCTATGCACTTTCCTGGTACTTGAGTTGACAGTGTTTATGATGTGCGTTATGTGCTTCAGGCTTTGGTAAGTGCTGGCAGTGGCGCCAACAGGAGGTCTTACAACGTGGACCAGATGAGTCAACTCTTACTAGATATTGGAGATATTGAGCTGGTAGGTTATGAACTGCACAGTGTGCCGAGTAGCCAAGCAGACACCCCTGTAACCCGGGAACAATCCTGCATACGTCTGGCATTGTCTGTAGCTTTGTTGCGCTCCGTTGAAGCGTACCAGGATGCCTGCCTGAACTCAGGAGGTAGCAAGACACAGTGGCTCTCAACCATTGGCAGCTGCAAGTGTAACAATGTGTTGGCGATGTCATTGCCAACAATATGCTGTTGTATGCTGTTACACTTGAGTATACTGTTCTTCTGGTGGGCACCATCCACCAGGCTGAAGGACCAACAGGTTGTGCTGCATCAGCAACAAGACAGTACATGCCATCCCCCATTGCAGTGCTATACATCAGGCTCCTCAAATGCTATCAGCAATGCCGCTCTGTGTGACTAACTCCTGCATGTACTGCACCGCCTGACTGCTCAACAGGCCGATGCCTTCAAGCAGACCCACACAGTCACTGATCTGCTGACACCCCTGAGTGGAGTGAACACCTACTGCATCTATGGCAACAGTGTAGATACTCCCTTATCCTGGAGATACTTAGAACCTCTGAAAGCTGGTGTGGTGAATGATCTGCCTCAGGTTGATGCAGTGAGCAAGGGAGATGGTGTGGTCAACCTAGAGAGCCTCAGACTCTGTGGGAGGTGAGTAGCTGTACTTATTCAGCAGCTGTTCCCAGGGTGCTGGACCAAGTTGATCATGGATTGCAAGATATCCCTGGTGATCTTGATATCTGTGCTTTGGTCCGGGCAACTAAAAACATAGCTCATGGTGCCCTCGCATTGATACAAACCTCCAGTTGTTCACTGTTGCTGTGTTGGCTGCTAATTCTGGATCACTTTGTGACAAGAACACCACATTGTGCCCCACATACCAACCTGTTCATGTCATGGCTGTTGGTTGTGATACATACGTGATAGGGAGTTGTCCACTGTGTTATGCAGGCTTGCTGGCAGTGCTCCAGGCAGGGTTACTGAGCTGCGCGGTGTCACTCACTTCACAGTGCATCAGAAACGAAGTGCACTGAGGGCAATACAGCGGGCCCTTGACGACCTACTTGCCGGCATGTAAGGAACCAGGCATGACAGCAGTGTTCAGAGTCATTTGACATGCTGTCAGGCCCATTGAGGAAAGCCATGTGCCTGGTGCATGCTGGTAGCTGCACCAACATGTGTGGTGCCCACATGCCGACCTTGAAGCATTGAAGCAGCCGACCTGTTGCCATGGCAGGACCAGTACTTGATTATCTAGTGAATGAGTGGGCAGTGTAGCGACTATAAGGGGCTTGATTGTTGTGGCGCAGCTACAATAGCTCTCTGCAAAGTACCAGGTTTGTTGTGTTGCCTAGCAAGTTGCACTTGTAGATCTGGTTTGTGGTAGCAGTATGTGCAGCAAGTTCAGGCTTCCAACAGCAACCAATAAAACGAGTTCTGAAGATTTCCTAGATTGTTGCAGTGATTGTTGTTTGTACATATCCATAACTGTCGGCGTGTTGACTTTGTGTTGAGCGAGGGGTTGCACCTTCCTTTCTTAAAGTTCACAAAGATTTGCTGTGTTACATCATGCCCTGCTGTGCTGCGCTTGTGCATATATACTTGTACAGCATGAGCACAATCGCATTTGATCTGGTCAGACCCAAGCGTGATGTATCATGACCTTGTTGGCACTGTGCAGTAGCATGCTGGGGGCTTGGCTGAAAGATTTGCTGACAACCAATTCATTTTTGCTTGGACTTGATGCATCCAGCTGATGCACAGGCATTGATGCCCTGGAGGTTTTGAAAATGATCATGATTTGTGAGTTGCACAAATACACAATTGCATACAGTGTTGGCCAAGGTGCTGGCTATACTATACTGAGTTGGTGCTGTGTATGATGCAGGTGTACTAGGGCTAGAGGCTCTCACTGCGCAGCATATGTTGGTTTTCCAAAATGTCTTTGATGTTGAATAGCATTTGGTTGGGTTGGCGTTGCTAGCAAGGAACAATTGCTCAGGTTGGGCACAGCAGCAACTTGCGCCCTGTGACGGACTGTATCCAGACTTCATGCCGTATCCGATATGGCACGGTACCATTGTTGCGTTCTTAGTCCAGTTGATTGTCAGTTTTTGACACTACTCTTGAGATACAAGGCACAGCCAGGCTGGCTCACCCGGTGTGGAATCAACCATTGCTGAGGGAATTGGAAGAGCAGGAGGAAAAACGCATGGCTGGCGCACCAAGTTGAATGCACCA
>LWCB01012859.1:0-12074 GCA_001630525.1 Coelastrella sp. M60
ATGAGACTTGCAACCTGCGTCCCCTCTCCCCTTGTGGGAGAGGGACAGGGTGAGGGGTGAGCCCCGGGCGCGTCCTCTCCGCCTCGCCATCAGGGGACGCTGGACCGAATGAAGCGCCCGTGATCGGCGCGACGACGTACACCGGCCGCGCGGCCGCACAGAACGACTGAGACAGGAGTTTCGCCCATGTCCGCCCCCGCCCCCTCCACCATCGAATCCCGCCTGCGCGCGCTCGCCGCCGGACGCATCCTCGTGCTCGACGGCGCCATGGGCACGATGATCCAGCGCTGGAAGCTCGACGAGGCCGGCTATCGCGGCGCGCGCTTCGCCGACTGGCACCGCGACCTCAAGGGCAACAACGATCTCCTGTCGCTGTCGCGGCCGGAGATCGTGACGGACATCCACCTGCAGTATCTACGCGCCGGCGCCGACATCGTCGAGACCAACACCTTCTCCTCGACGACGATCGCCCAGGCCGACTACGGCATGGAGAGCCTCGCCTACGAGCTCAACTTCGAGAGCGCCCGCCTCGCCGCGGAGGCCTGCCGCGCGGTGGAGGCGGAGGATCCGTCGCGGCCGCGCTTCGTCGCCGGCGCGATCGGGCCGACCAACCGCACCGCCTCGATGTCGCCCGACGTCAACAACCCCGGCTTCCGCGCCGTCTCCTTCGACGACCTGCGCATCGCCTATGGCGAGGCGGCGCGCGGGCTGATCGAGGGCGGCTCGCACATCCTGCTGGTCGAGACGGTGTTCGACACGCTCAACGCCAAGGCCGCCCTGTTCGCGATCGAAGAGGCCTTCGAGGCGACGGCCACGCGGCTGCCCGTCATGGTGTCGGGCACGATCACCGACCTTTCGGGGCGAACCCTCTCGGGCCAGACCGCCGAGGCGTTCTGGTACTCGGTGCGCCACGCGCGGCCGTTCTCGATCGGCCTCAACTGCGCCCTCGGGGCCAAGGAAATGCGCGCCCACATCGCCGACCTCGCCCGCGTCGCCGATACGCTCGTCTGCGCCTATCCGAACGCCGGCCTGCCGAACGAATTCGGCGAGTACGACGAGAGCCCGGCGGCGATGGCGGCCCTCGTCGGCGAGTTCGCGCGCTCCGGCCTCGTCAACATCGTCGGCGGCTGCTGCGGCACGACGCCGGACCACATCGCGGCGATCGCCGCGGCGGTCGAGGGCGTCGCGCCGCGGGTGCTGCCGGACGTCGAGCCGCGGCTGCGGCTGTCGGGGCTCGAGCCGTTCATCGCGGCGGCGTGAGGCTTTGCCGTGGGGCTTCCCCCCTCCCTGTCCCTCCCCCGCTTCGCAGGAGAGGGGACGCAGGAGGATAGAGCGCCGTCCCGAACAGCACCTCGCTTCGGCGAAGCGGCGATGATGCAAAGGCCCTTTCGCCCATCGTCCCCTCTCCTGCGAAGCGGGGGAGGGACAGGGAGGGGCGAGGCCCCACGGCACGCCCTCGCCGTTTCCGACTTGAATTCCAGCGCCCCCCGGCCCATCCCATCCGCAACGCCCTGAAACGGACCGAAACGCCCGCGCAATGACCGAACCGACCGCACCCGCCGCCCCGACCCGCGCCTCCTTCGTCAACGTCGGCGAGCGGACCAACGTCACCGGCTCGGCCCGCTTCCGCAAGCTGATCCGCGAGGGCGACTATGCGACGGCGCTCGAGGTGGCGCGCGAGCAGGTCGAGAACGGCGCCCAGATCCTCGACGTCAACATGGACGAGGGCCTGCTCGATTCCGAAGCGGCGATGGTGACCTTCCTCAACCTGATGGCGGCCGAGCCCGACATCGCCCGCGTGCCGGTGATGATCGACAGCTCGAAGTGGACCGTCATCGAGGCGGGCCTCAAGTGCGTCCAGGGCAAGGCGATCGTCAATTCGATCTCGCTGAAGGAGGGCGAGGCGGCCTTCCTCGCCCAGGCGCGCCTCGTGCGCCGCTACGGCGCCGCCGTGGTCGTCATGGCGTTCGACGAGACCGGGCAGGCCGACACGCTGAAGCGCAAGACCGAGATCTGCGCGCGCTCCTACGAGCTGCTCACCCGGGAGATCGGCTTCCCGCCCGAGGAGATCATCTTCGATCCCAACGTGTTCGCGGTCGCGACCGGCATCGAGGAGCACGACAACTACGGCGTCGACTTCATCGAGGCGACGCGCTGGATCCGGCGGAACCTCAAGGGCGCGCACGTCTCGGGCGGCGTCTCCAACCTCTCGTTCTCGTTCCGCGGCAACGAGCCGGTGCGCGCGGCGATGCACTCGGTGTTCCTCTACCATGCGATCGCCGCCGGCATGGACATGGGCATCGTCAACGCCGGTCAGCTGCCGGTCTACGACCAGATCGACCCGGAACTGCGCGAGCTTTGCGAGGACGTCGTCCTCAACCGGCGGAAGGACGCCACCGAGCGCCTCGTCGAGGCGGCGCCGCGCTTCAAGGGCGACGGCGCGAAGGAGCGGGTCGTCGACCTCGCCTGGCGCGACCTGCCCGTCGAGAAGCGGCTCGAGCACGCCCTCGTGCACGGCATCACCGAGTTCATCGAACAGGACACCGAAGAGGCGCGCCTCGCCGTCGCCCGGCCGCTGCACGTGATCGAAGGGCCGCTGATGAACGGCATGAACGTCGTCGGCGACCTCTTCGGCGCCGGCAAGATGTTCCTGCCGCAGGTGGTGAAGTCGGCGCGCGTGATGAAGCAGGCCGTCGCCTGGCTGATGCCGTTCATGGAAAAGGAAAAGCAGGAGCTCGGCCTCGTCGACGCCCCCTCCGCCGGCCGCATCCTGATGGCGACCGTGAAGGGCGACGTGCACGACATCGGCAAGAACATCGTCGGCGTCGTGCTCCAGTGCAACAACTACGAGGTGATCGACCTCGGCGTCATGGTGCCGGCGCAGAAGATCCTCGACACCGCGCGCGAGCGCAACGTCGACATCATCGGCCTCTCCGGCCTGATCACGCCCTCGCTCGACGAGATGTGCTTCGTCGCCGCCGAGATGGAGCGCCAGGGCTTCGACGTGCCGCTGCTGATCGGCGGCGCGACGACGAGCCGGGTCCATACGGCGGTGAAGATCCATCCGAACTACCGGGCGGGGCAGGCGGTCTACGTCACCGACGCGAGCCGCGCCGTTGGCATCGCCTCGAGCCTGCTTGGCGAGAAGCGCGAGGCCACCGTCACCGACATCCGCAGCGAATACGCCCGCATCGCCGAGGCGCACGCCCGCGGCCGCGAGGACAAGCGCCGCCTCACCATCGAGGCCGCCCGCGCCCGAGCGCCGCGCTACGACTTCGCCACCCTGCCGCCGGTGAAGCCCGCTTTCCTCGGCGTGCGGGCCTTCGACGCCTACGACCTCGGCGAGATCGCCCGCTACATCGACTGGACGCCGTTCTTCTCGACCTGGGAGATGAAGGGCAGCTTCCCGGCGATCCTTACCGACGACATCTACGGCGCGGCCGCGCGTTCGCTCTACGAAGACGCGCAGGCGATGCTCGCCCAGATGATCGCGGAGAAGTGGCTCACCGCCCGCGCCGTGATCGGCTTCTGGCCGGCCAACGCCGTCGGCGACGACATCGAGCTCTATACCGACGAGAGCCGCACGACGCGCCGCGCCACGCTGCACAGCCTGCGCCAGCAGATCGCCCGCGACACCGGCCGCGCCAACCTCGCGCTTTCGGATTTCGTGGCGCCGAAGGAGAGCGGCGTCGCCGACTGGATCGGCGGCTTCGCCGTCACCGCCGGCATCGGCGAGGAAGCCGTCGCGGAGCGCTTCGCCCGCGCCAACGACGACTACTCGAAGATCCTGTCGCAGGCCCTCGCCGACCGCCTCGCCGAAGCCTTCGCCGAGCACCTGCACGAGCGCGTCCGCCGCGAGTTCTGGGCCTATGCGCCGGACGAGGTGCTGACGCCGGAGGAACTGATCGCGGAGAAGTACCGCGGCATCCGCCCGGCGCCGGGCTATCCGGCGCAGCCCGACCACACCGAGAAGAAGACGCTGTTCGAACTGCTCGACGCCGAGCGCAACGCCGGCATCACGCTCACCGAGAGCTACGCGATGTGGCCCGGCGCCGCCGTCTCGGGCCTCTACTTCTCGCACCCCGAGAGCCACTACTTCGGCGTCGGCCGCATCGATCGCGACCAGGTGGTGGACTACGCCGCCCGCAAGGGCATGAGCCTCGCCGAGACCGAGCGCTGGCTCTCGCCGATCCTCAACTACGATCCCGTCGCCGCCGACGCCGCTGCGGCGGAGTGAGGCGCCGCGGTCAGCGCAGCGATCCGGTCACCTCCGGCGCGGGCGGCATCGGCCCCGGCCGCCAGACCAGCGGCGGCGCCCCGACCGTGCCGGGATAGGCTTCGGCCGGGTCGATGGGTTGCGCGGCCGCGGCGGCGGGCAGGGAAACCGCGTCCGGCGACCTGACCTCGAGAACGGGGGCGGGCGGTACCGCATCCGGCGCGGGGGCGGGCGGCGGGGCGATCGTCGACGGCTCGGGCCGGCAATAGGCGCTGCCGCTCGCGCGGCGGGCGAGGTCGAAGTGGAAGTGGTCCTCGTGCATCCCGTCGGAGCCCGGGCCGAGCACTGTCGCGAAGCGGCCGCAGGCGCCGGCGAGCACCTGGCGCAGGAACGCCCGGTCGGCGGCGCCGCCGCGCCAGCCGCCCGCCACCGTGACGGTGCGCCCGTCGGAGAGGGTGAAGGCGGCGATGTCGAGGGCATTGGCGAAGGCGTGCTCGGAGAGCGGCGCGCCGCGGCGGTGGTTGCGGGTGCGGCAGCCGTAGGACGCCGCGTTGCGAACGGAGACGACGGTGACGCCGTAGCGTTCGATCGCCGCCGGCTGCACCACGCCGGCCACCCAGCGCTCGAGCGCCGCGGTCATCGGGCAGCCGAGCGTCGCGGAAGGTGTGACGGCGACGCCGCCGGCGCCGCCGATGCGCAGCGGGCGCTCTATGCCGCAGATGCCGGGGCCGTCGATGGCGCGGACGTGGCTGGCGTTCGGGCCGAGCGCCACCTCCTTGCGGGCGAGGCAGGCCGCCTCCGCCTGCGCCCGCCAGGGCTCGCGCTCCTCGCCGTCGAAGAAGAGGCCGCAGCCGCCCGGCAGGGCGAGGACGGCGGCGAGCACGAGGACGAGGCGCGGTCGGCGATACCTGCTCATCGCCCGAGCATGGCGCCGGGCCGTTAACCGTCCGTCAACGCTGCCGCGCCGCCCGGATCGGGCTCAGATCGACGAGATCGTCTTCAGCCGCACCCGCGGGTGCACCTCGGCCTGGCTCATCACGGTGGTATGGGCGCGGAAGCGCTCGACGATGGAGCGGACGTAGGGGCGCACCATCGGGCTCGTCATCAGCACCGGGATCTCGCCCTTCTTCGCCGCGTCCTCGAAGGCGTCGCGCACCTTGACCACGAAATCCTGCAGCTTCGAGGGCGCCATCGCGAGGCGCTTCTCGTCGCCGTCACCGACGATCGATTCGATGAACGCCTGCTCCCAGGCCGGCGACAGGGTGATCAGCGGCAGGTAGCCCGCCGGCGAGGAATGCTGGGCGCAGATCTGACGGGCGAGGCGGGCGCGGACGTGCTCGGCGATGTTCTGGGTCGAGCGGGTGAAGCCGACCGCCTCGGCGATGCCCTCGAGGATGGTCGAGAGGTCGCGGATCGAGATGCGCTCGTTGAGCAGCTGCTGCAGAACCCGCTGGATGCCCGAGACCGAGATCTGCCCCGGCACGATGTCGTCGACGAGCTTCGCCTGCTCGGCCGGCAGGTCGGCCAGCAGCTTCTTGACGTCGGCATAGGAGAGGAGTTCGGCGACGTTCGCCTTCAGCACCTCGCTCAGATGCGTCGAGAGCACCGTCGCCGGGTCGACGACGGTATAGCCGCGCAGCGCAGCCTCCTCGCGCAGCCGGCCCTCGACCCAGGTCGCCGGCAGGCCGAAGGTCGGCTCCGTGGTCTGGGTGCCCGGCAGGCCGACCTTGCCGCCGTTCGGGTCCATCACCATGAACTGGCCGGGGAAGATCGTGCCGGCGCCGGCGTCGACCTCCTTGATCTTGATGGCGTAGTCGTTGCCGGCGAGCTGCACGTTGTCGAGCAGGCGGACCGGCGGCATCACGAAGCCCATCTCGCTGGCGATCTGGCGCCGCAGCGCCTTGATCTGGTCGGAGAGCTTGTCGGTGCCGTCCGGCCCGCTGATCAGCGGCAGCAGCGCGTAGCCAAGCTCGACGCGCAGGTCGTCCATCTTGAGCGCGGTGCTGATCGGTTCCTCGGCGGGCGGGGGCGGGGGCGCATCGGCCCTCGCCTTCTCGGCGACGGCGGTCGCGGTCCGCTCGGCGTTGCGCTGGCGCGCCCACCAGGCCATGCCGCCGGCGACGCCGGACAGGGCGAGGAACGGCAGCATCGGCATGCCGGGCAGCAGCGCCATCGCCGCCATCAGGAACGACGACAGGCCGAGCGCGGTCGGATAGCCCGAGAGCTGCTCGATCAGCGCCTTGTCGGTGGAGCCGGTGACGCCCGCCTTCGAGACGAGGAGGCCGGCGGCGGTCGAGACGATCAGCGCCGGGATCTGCGAGACGAGGCCGTCGCCGACGGTGAGCAGCGTGTAGGAGCGGCTCGCCTCGGCGAAGGTGAGGTCCATCTGCACGACGCCGATGATGATGCCGCCGATCACGTTGATGAAGGTGATCAGCAGGCCGGCGATGGCGTCGCCGCGGACGAACTTCGAGGCGCCGTCCATCGCGCCGAAGAACGAGCTCTCGTCCTCGAGTTCCTTGCGCCGCTTGCGGGCGGTGGCCTCGTCGATCATGCCGGCGGAGAGGTCGGCGTCGATCGCCATCTGCTTGCCGGGCATCGCGTCGAGGGTGAAGCGCGCCGCGACTTCGGCGATGCGCCCCGAACCCTTGGTGATGACGACGAAGTTCACCAGCACGAGGATCGCGAAGACGATGAGGCCGATGACGAAGTTGCCGCCCATCACGAAGCTGCCGAAGGCCTCGATGACGTGGCCGGCGGCGCTGGTGCCCTCGTGCCCGCCCGCGAGGATCAGGCGCGTCGAGGCGAGGTTGAGCGCGAGCCGCAGCATCGTCGCGATCAGCAGCACCGTCGGAAAGGACGAGAATTCCAGCGGCTTGTGGATGAACAGCGCCGTCATCATGATCATGATCGAGAAGATGATCGAGACGGCGAGGAAGAGGTCGAGCAGCAGCGGCGGCAGCGGGACGATGAGGACCATCAGGATGGTCATCACGCCGAGCGCGAGGGCGATATCGCCCCGGAGCAGCATGCGGCGGAGGTCGGCGAAACTCGGCGTGCCGCGGCCCGAGGGGGCGGCGGTCGTCTCGGCGGTCGTCGTGTCGGACATCGGACTTTCCGGCAGGCGGGCGAGGCCGACGCACTTCCGCCGACCCGGCAATTCTTGCCGGGTTCATGGTTACCGAAGGGTTAACGGCGGCCGCACGGTCCACCGCCGCGACTTGTCGCTAAACCCTCTATAAACTTCGGCGTGCGATTGCTGAGCGAGGTTGGTGGCCTATATTCCGGCTGCCATGTCGCGCGGGCGGACGGATGCCAAGGCGGATCGACGATTGCACCGACGAGCTGATGGCCGCGACGCATTTCAGCGACGTCCGCGACCTCTACGAACGCTGGTCGCTCCGGGCGCCCGGCGGCCTGCCGCCCGTCCGGCACTTCGCCGATTATCTCAGTGGGCCCCGCGCCGCGCACGTCATGCTGTTGACCGGCGGCGACGACCTCGTCTACCGCCATGTCGGCCGGTCGGTCGCGCGCCTGTTCGGCCACGACCCCCTCAATCGCCGCCTCGCCGACCTCGAGAACGGCGGCGTCCGGCTTTATCGCGAGCGCTACATCCGCTGCGTCCGCACCGGCACGCCGCTGTTCTGCGTCGAGCAGAGCCTCGAGCGCGCCCTCGTCGGTTCGTGCGAGCGGCTGATGCTGCCGGTGGCGACGGATGAGGGGGCGGGGCTTCTCGTCTACATCCGCCTGCGCGAGGACGGCAACGCCGTGCTGCGCGCCGTCTTCGACGCGAGCGCCGACGGCATCTTCGTGCTGCGGCCGGTGCTCGGGGCCGAACGCGAGGTCGTCGACTTCCGCGTCATCGCGGCGAACCGGGAGGTCGCGAGCCGCCTCGGCGTCCAGCCGAGCACGCTGATCGGCCGGCTTCTCACCGACGTCTACCCGATCGCCCGCGAGGTCGGCCTGTTCGACTACTACCACAAGGCGCTCCTGCGCGGCGAGCCGAGCTCCGGCGAATTCTCCTTCACTTACAAGGGCGAACTGGTCGAGCGCGAGATCCGCGTCGTGCCGCTCGACGACGGCATCGTCGTCACCACGGTCGACATCGGCCCGATCCGCGCCGCCAACCGCGTGCTCGAGGCGCAGCGCAGCGACCTCGAACGCCGGGCCGGCGCGCTCACCGCGGCGAACGACGCCTATATTCGCCAGACGCTGGAACTCAGCGAGGAAATCCGCCGCAACCAGGTGCTGCAGCAGGAGCTCGAGCGCCTCGCCCATGTCGACGGCCTCACCGGCGTCGCCAACCGCGCCCGCTTCGAGGCGACGATCGAAACCATGCTGAAGCGGGCGACCGACGCCGGCATCGGCATATCCCTCGCCATCCTCGACCTCGACCACTTCAAGGACATCAACGACAGCCTCGGCCACAGAGCCGGCGACCTGCTGCTGCGCGAGATCGCCGGCCGCATCGTCGCGGCGCTCGGGCCGGGCGATCTCGTCGGCCGCCTCGGCGGCGACGAGTTCGCGATCGCGATGATCGACCGCGGCAGCCCCGAGGCGACGCTCGCGGCGATGTGCGTGATCATGGAGACGATCGGCCGGCCCTACGTCGCCGAGCACCGCGACCTCTCGACCACGGTCAGCGTCGGCCTCGCCTGCTTCCCCGGCCACGGCCGGAGCGCCGGGGAACTGCTCTCCAACGCCGACATCGCCGTCTATCGCGCGAAACGCGCCGGCCGGGGCCGCCTCGTGCGCTTCGAGCCGGCGATGCGCGCCGCCGCCGACACCCGCTTCCGCCTGCTCGGCCGCTTCCGCCAGGCGCTCGAGGCCGGCGAGATCGTGCCCTACTACCAGCCGGTGATCCGGGCCCAGACCGGCCTGCTCGACGGCTTCGAGGTGCTCGCGCGCTGGCGCCATCCCGAGGAGGGCGTGCTGACGCCGGCCCGCTTCCTCGACGTCTTCGAGGAGCCGGACCTCGCCGTCGCGCTGCAGCGCGCGATCATCGCGCGGCTGATCGACGACCTCACGAGCTGGGGCGAGCGCGCCGTCGGCATCAATTTCGGCGTCAATGTCACCGGCTACGACCTGCGCCAGCCGCAGTTCGCCGACGAGCTCGTCGCGCGCTTCTCGCACGCGGGCTTCGAGATGCGGCGGATCGTCATCGAGGTGACGGAAGGGGTGATCCTGTCGCGCGACAGCGAGCGGGTGCTGCAGACGATCGCCGAACTCCGCGCCGCCGGCTTCCGCATCGCCCTCGACGACTTCGGCACCGGCTACGCCGGCCTCACCAACCTGCGCGAGCTGCCCGCCGACATCATCAAGATCGACCAGTCCTTCGTGCGCAACTGCGACATCGACGCGAAGTCGGCGGCCATCGTGCGCGCCGTGGTCGACCTCGCCCGCGCCTTCGGGCTGAGGACGGTCGCCGAGGGCGTCGAGACGCCGGGGGAATCGGAAGTCGTGCGGCTCGCCGGCTGCAACGCGATGCAGGGCTTCCTGTTCTCGGGCGCCGTGCCGGCGTCGGGCGTGCCCGCGCTGCTGCGCCTCGCCGAAAGCGGCCGCGGCGGCGCCGTCCCGACCCCCAACGCCGCCACCGGCGTGGCCTGAGCCGCGCCGCAGCGTGGCGGGAGCGAAGCCCCGTCAGGCCGCGGCGACGCGGGATTCGCCGGGCTGCGGCACCGCGATTCCGTCGGCCGAGTATTCGTTCAGCTTGTTGCGCAGCGTCCGGATCGAGATGCCGAGGATACGCGCCGCATGGGTGCGGTTGCCGAGGCAATGGTCGAGCGTGTCGAGGATCAGGTCGCGCTCGACGTCGGCGACGGTGCGCCCGACGAGGGCCCGCGTCACCGCCTCCGCCGTCATCGCCGCCTGGCTCGCCGCGTCGCGCGGCCGGCTCTCGACCGAGCCGTCGAGGCGGCCGCCGTCGGGCGAGCGGATGGCGTCGACGCCGATCTCCGGGCCGCTCGCCAGCAGCACGGCGCGGTGCATCGTGTTCTCGAGCTCGCGGACGTTGCCCTGCCAGCGCGCCGCGACGAGCTCGCGCTTCGCCTCCTCCGAGATCGGCCGCGGCTCGACGCCGTTGATCGCGGCGTATTTCCGCGAGAAATGCTCGGCGAGCGCGACGATGTCCGAGACGCGCTCGCGCAGCGGCGGGATCTTGAGGTTGACGACGTTGAGCCGGTAGAGCAGGTCCTCGCGGAACGTGCCCGCCCGCACCGCCTCGACGAGGTTGCGGTTCGACGTCGCGATGATGCGGATGTCCACCGGCACCGGCTTGCCGCCGCCGATGCGGTCGATGACGCGCTCCTGGATCGCGCGCAGCAGCTTCGCCTGCAGGCGGACGTCCATTTCCGAGATCTCGTCGAGCAGCAGCGTGCCGCCGCTCGCCTCCTCGAACTTGCCGATGCGTCGGGCGACGGCGCCGGTGAAGGCGCCCTTCTCGTGGCCGAACAGCTCGGATTCGAGCAGGTGCTCGGGGATCGCGGCGCAGTTGACCGAGACGAACACCTTCGAGGCGCGCGCCGACTTGCCGTGGACGTGGCGGGCGAGCACCTCCTTGCCGGTGCCGCTCTCGCCGGTGATCAGGATCGAGGCCTCGGAGGCCGCGACCTGGTCGGCGGGCTTCACGACCGCCGCCATCGCGTCGTCGCGGACGACGAGGTCGCGCGTCTCGTCGGCGACGGCGGCGAGGATCGCGGCGATCAGCTCGGCGTCCGGCGGCAGCGGGATGTATTCCTTGGCGCCGGCCCGGATCGCCGCGACGGCGGCGCGCGCGTCGGTGGCAGTGCCGCAGGCGACGACCGGGATGTGGATGCGCTCGGCCTCGAGTGCGGCGATCAGCGCCGGGATCGGCAGCGCGACGTCGATCATCACGAGGTCGGCGCCGCGGCCGGCGCGCAGCGTGCGCAGCGCCGTGTCGATGCTGTCGGCGTGGACGACGGCGGCGCCCTTGTCGATGGCGATGCGGGTGGCCGCGGTGAGCTGACCTTCCAGCCGGCCGACGATGAGAAGTCGCATGGGTCTCGTTCCTCTGTCCTGCGGCGGCCGCCGACGGCGCGCGCCGGCTGTCGTCAGCGCTCGGCCTTGATGATCTCGGTCATGGTGACGCCGAGCCGCTCCTCGACGAGCACCACCTCGCCGCGGGCGACGAGCCGGTTGTTGACGAAGATGTCGATCGCCTCGCCGACCTTGCGGTCGAGTTCGACGACGGTGCCGGTGGAGAGCTTCAGGATCTCCGACACCGGCAGCCGCGCCCGGCCGAGGATCGCCGAAACCCGCACCGGCACGTCGAACACCGCCTCGAGTTCCGCGGCGGTATGGGCCTGGTTCGGATCGACGTCGGGCGTGTCGGCGCGCTTTGCGGCCTGGTGCTCGTCGAAGCTGATGCTGTTGCTATCGTCGCCGCCGCTCATGCCTCGGCCCTTCTCTGCTCGGTCGTCTCGTTCAGCGCCGCGTCCCCGGCCGCCCCGGCATCCGGGAACGCGAGGGCGAGATGGCGGGCGCCGGCGTCGGCGACGGCCGCCTCGGTCTTCGCGCGGTCGAGCACGATGCCGCCGTCGGCCCATTCGATGCGGCAGTCGCCGCGGCGCACGCCGTCCTCGCCGAGGATCACCAGCCGCCCCTCGAAGCCGCGCTCGGCGGCGATGCGGCGCAGCGCCTCGCCGATCGGGCCGGCGTCGGCGCTCGCGAGGCGGACGACGAGGTGCGGCGTCCGCCGCAGCGGCGCCAGCGCCTCCTCGATCACCGACAGCACCGCCGCGTGCGGGTGGAGGTCGACGAGCGCCCCGGCGAGCCGCCGCCCGATCACGCCGGCGAGCTCGATCGCCTCGCGCTCGATGCGGCAGCGCTCGGTGTCGAG
>LWCB01012860.1:0-16586 GCA_001630525.1 Coelastrella sp. M60
GCCATGAAGTCTCTGAAACACCTGGAGGTTAGTGTATATCACCACTAGTCATGGGGCAATGCAGCAGTAGAGGATTGTCTTGTTGCTGCTTCTTGCATCAAACTGGAACATAGCAGTGCTGCAACCCGCAGTGCTGTTACTACCATGCATTGGTCCACAAGGCCATGCCCCTTATTGGCAAACAGTTATGGTAGGAAGGACACATAATGCTAGTGCAATCATTGAATGATCGCATATTGTTGAATAGAAGCACATGCTGCTCAACGTACTTGCATAGACAGATATTGCATGTGGGCTGATGTTGGCCACTATTACTTACTTTCTGCTACGACTGCAGGTCGACATGAGGTATCTGATGGACAACACTGGTTCAATACAAGCAGATGTGTCAGTGGCAATCTCAGCAGCAGCAATTCCCGGCTTGCAGTCGTTCTCTTTGATACTTTATGGAGTGTATTGCGAGGCATCGCGAGTGCAGTTGACAAATGATCTGCTACTGCCACTGACTGCTGCTGCTGGGGGACCTGGAAGCAGCCTGACGAAGCTGAAGCTGTCTGGGATTTTTGTTTCAGCCTCAACAGCCTGCAGTGCTGCAGACGCAGCAACAGTTGCAGCAGCAACAGCATGTGATGCACCATGGGTGTCAGGTCGTCCATGGTATGATGCACTTTCGCAGCTCAATGGGTTACAAGAGCTGTCCATATGCAGTGACAACTACGGCCAGCTCCTAGATCTTCCTGTGGAGTGCTTACCAGCTGGATTAAAGGTATTAGAAGGCAGTTGGCTTCGCATCATTATGGGTGCTGCTGCAGCTGATGTTGCTGCTTCTGATGGTTTGGGTAGTCGTGGCATCGATGCTTGCCTCAAGCTGCTGCCATGCACTGTGCAGACTACTCAGGAAGCAGCAGTTTTGTGTCCATGCTTTCAGACATTGGCACTCACCGGCTGTCATCTGAGCAGTCCCAGTATCCTTGCAAGCAACCAGCTTCAGAAATTGATTGTTTGTGGCAGCAGCTGGTCAGGGGGCTGGGTAGCAGCAGCAGCAGCTTGGCCAAATGTGAACCAGTTGGTATGGGAGCATTCTTTAATGAACAGCAGCGACAGCAGCGTTGTGAGCGTCGCTCTTAGCAAACGCAACTCAAAGACGTTGACATCTGAGGAGAGTCGTGCGTTGATGGGATTCAAGTTGTCTACAACACTGTGGGATGTTTTTGCTGTTTTCAAATGTCTCAAGTCTTTCAATGTTCATCATTGGTATGGCGTTGACCGCTGGCAGCTGTTTGTCGACAAGTGTCAGGCTGATTTACAGCAGCTTCAGCATTCAGGACGTGCTTATGTTTGGCATTCTACAACAGACAGTGCGCTGCTGGTTAGGTGTAGCAACATAAGCTCAAGCAAACCTCACAACCAAGAGTTGACTGTGACGCAGCAAGCACTTGGAGACGCTGGCGCAAACAATAGGGTGAATGATGTTGTGCATAAGGCGCCTCTATTGTCAGTGATGAGGGTCACAGTAGCAAGTGCGACAGCTCTAGTAACATTGGTGCTGATAAGACCTGTACTTGAGCGTATGCGCTGGTGGTAGTGCTGAGGCGTGGGTCTATGAGCTTATGGTTTTGCCCCTGTGAGCCATTCAATTTGCTTACTTTGGTTGGCGCCATGGGTGATGCATGGGTTATAGTAGCACTGGTGGTGGATCGGGTGAGATTGTGGCTAACTTACGAGCGCTACTATGGTCATTGTTGCTTTCAGTAGTACGGCATTATAACTTGTCTGATGGGGAGCCTTCTCATTGGCAACTTGTGTATATCATATGCATCAAAGTCTGCTAGTACGTGCTTGTATGGAAGGAGCTAGGGAGTGGTCACCTACCAATTTCTGTAAGTTTACCATGATCTTGGCTCAACGGGAGCCTGTCCGCAGTTTGTTAGATGCTTTTCAGAAATGTAAAGGCCCAAGGGATGTATGATTGGAGCGGTTTCTTCAACTTCTTTGTTTGTTTGTGTTTTTTATGTGACCAAGACAGTGCTCTACCAGTTTCTAGGAGGCATTTTTTCCGCATTGATAATATTGTTTAGAGGAGATACTTCTCAAAGGCTACCTGTGGTTGTTACAATGCCGCATGTGCAGTGCCGGATGGTGCCATGGGCATGGCATATGCCGTGACGTGACGTGCTACACTACTCATGCACAGTGAAAGAAAGTTTGGCTCATGCACAGTGTGACAGAGAGTTGGCTCGTGCAGCAAAGTGAATGCTAGTGTGTTGTATGATGATCATCATCGTCATGACAAGTAGTACACTAAATAGTCATCAGCCGCGTGTGGCCATACGTATACGTACCTGTATACGTATACAGGCCTTCAGGCTTCAAACTCTAGGCCGGGCAGTCTGAGCCAGCCATATCGCAAGATCAGTCACACTGTTTTGGAAAGCACACTTTTTTGAAAAGCACACATTCCCAAGTGCCATATACTGCTTGCCAAGTAACTTACAAACTTTGACTGGAGCCGTACGGTCAGTGTCGGTTCGTTTTACGGCCCCAGAGGATTTCTACAAATCGTGATTGGGCTCGTTACCGCACAGCTCTGCCTCCGCAAAGCATCTGATATATCTCTACATGTATTTGGGCACGTGTTGGGCTTGTTTGATCGTGGGTACACGCATGCTGTGCGTCGAGCTTGAACTCTCTGAGGATGAACAGACCTCTGGGGACAACAAGCAAGAAAGCTCTCAGCAAGGGTGCATGTGAAAGCTTTGGTTGCATTTTAGCTCACTTAAATGTTTCTGAAGCAAGGATAGTGCGGCCATGCTTCGCTATTGTTGATGCTGTATGGGCTGGGCGGTCGCGATCCAGACCATCCCACGAAATGGCGTGCGTAACTTCACAAAGGTCGGCATATATCTATAATTAGTTTTATAAGGCTTCGCCGCAGCCTTTTGGTCTTTCATGGTGGTCGCCAAGTGAGGTTCCCAGCTGCATTGAGTGCTCGTGTGATGGTCTTGGAGCACACTGCTGCCATACATCGGTGCCAGACACCTTGATATACGACTCTAATGCTTGCTGGGGCCCTGCAAGGGCCTGCACAGCCTGCAATTGGCCAGATTGCCAAAACGGACCTCACAGTACTGTACGGCTGCAGTCATACTGAGTATTCACACTGTGCCTGATAGATTGCATCAATAGCTCAGCTCAAGTTGATGCAAACACTTCAGTTGCAGATAATCAAGCGGTAAATCAATTGAAAAAGCCTTGGCAGCACACACACACACCAAGCTTGGTTAAGCAAAAACACGTTCATGCAGTCAGTGTGCAAGTGGCACTACTAATGGTACTGAGCATGCGGAACAGGTGAGCGAGCTCTTGGAGCTACTTGCAAAACATGAAACACTGCACATCTAAAAGTGACAATAATGATATATCGGTAGCAACGACACCGTGGTGTTTAGCAAACCACAAGGCCCTTGGGAACCAAATTGGGAATTCGGCGCTGCAGAGTTTGTGTGTTGACAAGACTATACCACAAATTACCTTCACTGACAATATCAACTCCGGAGTCAGGATCCTTTGGAACTCAATGCAGGTATGCAGCTGATCAGCTTTCATGAAAGAAGAGCTTAAGGCATACTGCATACTGTGTATGGTTCATTGCCCAATGAGCGTGTCCTTTGCCCTTGAACGGCCTAAAATGGTTTGCAGGGATGAACATGTGATCCCAAGTAGCGTTCGCATGCCACCAAAAGCAGAAAACACAAGTGTGCCATCATCACCTGCCCTTCACCTTTCTACCCTGCTGCTGCTGCTGCTGCTGCTGCTGTTCCTGCCACTCACTGTTGCCGCTACCATTAGTGCCCCCATCCCGCCCAACTCTGCCTAGAGGTAAGCCTGCTTCCTCATCAAGTACATCACCCGCAGTATGCCCGTTCTTCAACATGAAGCCGCTATTGCCTGCTGCCGAGCCAACCGCCCTATGATTGCTACTACTGCTGGCTGCCGCCCCATCTGCTGCTTTGGCCCCATCACTACTGCTACCACCACTGCTTTCAGGGGCCTCCTGGTCAAGATTGGAAGGCAGCAAGCCCAAGAAGGGAGCCGGCAACAAAGTAGTAGCATTGCAGATCAACACTAACAGAAACAAGTTGCTGAAGTCGTTAGAGGTGACTCCCAGCATTCCAGTCAGCCCTGCACCAAGGGCTGATCCTGTAAAGGTGCCACCATTGAGGATCGACATCAGCGTGGCAAACAGTGTTGCTTCTACGCCTTCTGGGCAAAGACGTGCCGCCAGCACCAAGATGGGCATGAATGAAACCTGCAGACAAGCGTGACAGCAGTACACATCGAGCAGCTTGCACACATCAGCAGCTGTGGCAGAGATGCAAATGCATAGCGTTGTTCCTTTGACATACGCAAGCAGAGGGATAGCAGGCTTGTCAAGTTGCATTTGGTGACCAAAGGGATTAACCGCACAGCTTCTGATGTCGCATATGATGCAGTGCCTGGCCCATAGTGTTATAGAGCACAATTGACCCCACCTGTCCCAAGACAGTAAGGATGACCGAGTCTCCCAGCACAAACAGCTCATCACTGAGTCCCAGAGTACTGTTAGCTCCTGATACCAGCAGGAGCTGTGTGGAGCCTAGACCCGCTCCCAGCAGCATCACCCAGAGGAACATCTTCTTGAGGGGTACAGTCTTGAAGTAACTGTTGTACAGCGCTACACCTGTAGCAGGAGCGGCAACACGACTTATACACCATGTTGAGTCCAGCACTTACGCTACTTTGTCGGCCAACAGTCCCTTACGCCACTCTCCATGGGCAAGAGAACCGGAGTGCAGACACAGAAAGGAGTTCACCTTACAGCTATCAGTCAACAATGGTTCCCGCTAAAGCCTGAGCGTATCTGGCGTGCTGTGCTGTCGTGAATCCATACAATTTCATGATAGGTACTTAATTCATACTACAGCAACAAGAATGCACACATGCTGGCAGATCAGCCTGCAACAGCACAACTTTCTGCTGTGACACTGCTCAGCTCAACCAGTGACCCACCTGCTAAGCTTGCAATAGATCCTGCTAGTCTAACTCTGCCTAAAAACTCTGGTTGGAAGTGCAGCTGATTGGTGTAGAAGTAGAACATAGCGCTATCTGCGGTAGGAGTGGCCTGAACAGTAGCAAGGGGCCAGCACACAGGCAGCAGTTGGTATCTTGTTGGCTCTCTGTACAACAAGTGAGCAGAAGTGTCTGCATTCTGTCCTATGCAAAACATTGGCAACTTCTTGGCACAGCTGCTGTGCAGAAGGCGGGAGATCGATTTGATGTTTTTTACTCATGGCAGCAAGGCGTGTTAGATAACCCACAATAACAGTTATGGCTCACCTGCCACAAGAATACAAAGATGGTCGGCAGCAATATATGCCGCTGCTTTACAGCACCCCAGAGTGCCGCTGCTTGCGCCTTGACTCTCGTGCCCAACCCATGGGACCACTCCCTTCTGCTGCTGCTGCTCCTACTAACTGGCTGCTGTAGGTGAGCAATCTCTACTGCTGCTGTTGCTGCTGATACTGATGCTGCTGCTGGAGACCTAGCTACCCTCTGTTCATCTATTAGTAGTGCACTGGCACTGACTATGAGAGGGAAGATTGCAGTGATGGCAAACACTGTGTGGCTGCCATAGTCCTGTACTAGGCTTCCGCTGAAGTATGCACTGGCAATGCCTCCTACTGCACTACTGGCCCAACAGAGTGATTGAAGGGAGCCTGCCGTGCTCTGCAGGATGCAAACAACATCATGGATACGTGATATGTGTGATCACCCAGGATGTCTACTTCAACCATACTCCTGTATGAGGGGATGCTTTTGATAGATAGCACTCACTGTAGCAGCTGCAAAAAGGCACATGAAACAGCTTCACAGATGCATAGCACAATTACAATGTGTAGGGCATGCACGTGCTGGGCAGGGAAGAATGAAAGCACAGCATACACTTACTGCAGGTTCTCCTCGAGCACGTTCCACTACCAAGCTGTCCACCACTACGTCACTGCAAGCTGTGCTAAGAGAGCCAAGTAACATGGCAGCTACTGCAGTTTGTGGATTGTTTACAACAGTGGCTAGGGACAACCAAGATAGACTGCCTGCAACCACAATATGCACAATATGTTTGTGTTTGTGTATTACGCAGATAGGCATGAATGCCCATGTCATGCAGATGCTGCCTGGTAGGCATCACCAATCTATACCAGTGTACCTATGCTGCGATTTGATGCGGGGCAGGCATAGAGCTGTAGCAATCATTGCGAGTATGCTGCAGCGCGCTGGATGGGACAGATGCTGACTGTTATCCCTGCTACACACACCTGCTAAACCGCACAGCATCAAGTAGCTGCGTCTTCTGTAGCCAAACAGCGGAATGCTGTCACTGATAAACCCATACAGCGGCTTCACAACCCAGGGTAGCCCAGCTAGACCCACCAGTACAGCAACCTGCAGCAGGCACAGCAATTCAGTTCAAGTCCTTCCAAAGCTGTGATGCATGTGGTACAGTTCCAGACCTATCAGGATCCAGATAGTAAGAAGAGAAACTTGCAACATGCGACGACACACTGTAAGATTTTCCTGCAGTTTATGTGTGTTTTAATGAGAACAGTGCAGCACGAGGGCAGCTTACTGCCAGTTGCCAGAGGGACCTGAGCCATTGTCTTGTTTAGAGTAAATTGATGTTGTACGCAACACGGCAGTTATCATTGTTAAGTAGACATCATGATCCAACTCAATGCAGCAGCATACTGCAATGCACATGGCTCCATAGTAGGTGTACCTGAGCTGGTTCCACTCCCAGGTCATCTTTGAAGAAGAATGACAAGGCCAAACGAGAGAGACCAAGTATGCCTTGGACGAAGTACACTACAGGCAGAAATACGAAATATATGTCAGTAGTATGTGACTAGTGAGCATACATTGTAGTCGTATGCACCACTGCCAACCGTATACACCAATAGCATGAAACATCTCACAGCAGATCACTTGCATACATCTTCAGCTGCAATGACTGTTAGCTGATTCCCCCTGAAAGGACGACAGACTCTACAAGCTCTAGATAACTCACTGTCAGCCTGTTTGCACAATTCAGAGCTACACAACTGCTTGCTAGATAGGTAGCTGTTATACCGCAGGTCTTGACCCACCCATAGAGATAGCGACCAGCTCTGGGGTAACCTCCAGACCCAGATACGGTACTGCCAGCTTTCCTTTCGAACGTTTTGCAGACGTGGTAGCTGCATGCTCCTTATCTAGCAGCCACTGCTCGGGGGTTTCACCAGGCGCCAAGGGGTCTGTTGGAGAATGGTGGCCATCCTCAGGCAGAGACCCCAAACGCCCAACGCCATCTTTACGCCGAACGGCATTGAACATATTGATCCTACGTTTGCTGGCTGTTTGGCGTGTGAATGCTGAGTTGCGTGTGCGGCAACATGGCTTTACGTGGCCACAACCTGACAAGCCACTGCTGTTCGTCAACATACCCCCCGAGGGCTTGTCCACGGGTAAGAGACGCCTTGAACAGTTTCAAAGTATTTTTCTAGTACGTTCAAAGCGTGACAGCAGCCATGCATGTGCCAGCACGGGCCAGTTACCCGCCCGATGATGTGTTGCAAATGTCAGGCATGCACACGCGGGGCGTCAACGACACTGCTGGTAAGATCTACAGCTTCCTACAACATTTCACAGGTGATCATTGACTCTGGGATGACATTCTGGGACTCCTGTACTGGACCCAGCAGTAGACATAACAAGGGCATTGCAAGCGTCTGGGATTACTCTTGCTCTGGTATAGAGCGTGACGCGCAACTGATTTCAGTGCATAGTGTGATCAAATGCACTGCTGCCAAAGCAGGTATCCACTCAATCGCTCCACTGACGTACAGTCTCCGCCACGCAAGGCCGATTGGCCATTGCCCGGTTACCTGGAGGTACTTCTGTCTGTCGCGTACTTAGCGGTTGATTTTGGTGCCCTTGCCCTTGCGAGCAGTAAATAGCAGAGCGGGGGCCTTCAATAGCGATGCAGTGGAGTGAAGTACCCACCAGGTGCCAAGCACCAGCTTGCCGCAGTAGCTGCTTCACGGCCAGTATCAAGCCTCCCAAAAGACCTCAAACCTACAAAAGCAGTCATAAGGCAGATGCAAGGTCAGCGCCTATGGTCTGTCGCAGCTCACTCCTGCCATCAGTACAGCTGCAACATGGGCTGGGTCTGGAACGGCAAGCACAGCTTCCATCAGCAGCACCAAACACACACTCCAGCTCCCAAAGGCACGCTGCAGGACTTCATGCAAGCGCTGCGTGTCAGCAAACAATACAGCAACCTGGCGCCTTCAGCCCCACACGCAGAGATATCCTTGCCACAACCCCTGCGCTGGGTTCGCTTCTGCTAGCCCTTAGTAGCATGCAGCTTGCCCAGCCATATCCTGCAGCAGCTAGTAAGTTGGGTGCGACAGCTGATAGCGCCTGGGAAGCACTGGGAGGAGGTCCAGCTGATCTGACATTCCCAGAAAACTGGCTGGGAGTATGGGGTGAGCAAACCGCCCTTATGAACAGCAGCGGCTGCTGCATGTTTGACATACGCTCAATGACTGTCTCATAACACATGACATGTGCATCTACACAGCAAGCCAGCCAACATATTGTGCAATCTCTTGCTTTGTTGCTATGTGCACAGCATCAGCAAATTGCCAAGCCTGCAGTAGTACAGTGGTGGTCAACCAACAGCACCTAGATATTCATTTGGCTGAGCCGAGAGCTTCATGGCCTGATCATTGTGAGGAATAACATGTTATGTTTTATGTTCTGCAGATGTAACAAGCACGTTGGTAGCTGTGGAGCTACCGATGGGAGAAGATGCAGTGCCCAATATGGCGTCTGTACAGCGAGCCAAGGAACAAGACCTGGAGAAACCCCTGCAGTATCAGGTGGGACTGCTAGCAAGGCATATGTCATCCACACTCTATAATGAGTATTTGATGTGCTTATACCTGGTTGTTGATCAGTTGTTCAGGAGACTTGCAGGCTGAGCACTGCACCGCAGCAGCAGCATACAACTGCCCCAGCAATTACCAAAACTCGTAGTTTTCTTGTCATGTTGCAGCCACATCGTTATCAAACGCACCTCTAACAGCTATGCCATGATGCATACCATCTTAACATTATTGCATTCGATTGCAGGACAGGCACAAAATGCACAGCATGATTCATATGCATGAGAGTTTTCAGTTGCTTACTCCACAAGATGCAGCTCAAAGTGTAAACAGCCGCAGCTGGAACATGGTGACTTGAACAATTGTCAGCAGTTCAACAAGCTGAATATACTCCTGTCCTGCTGCTGCAGGTGGCTTTCATGCGGAATCCATCAGGAAAAATCATCTATGACCGGCGCTTCAACACAGCTGCCCTGCTGGCTGCTTACTACGGCAGTAACATGGACTTTGCAGGACGCATCGACTGGAACCCAAAGGTCAACGCTGCACATTTGCATGATCAGTAATATGCACACTGGGAATGCAATGCTTGTGTATGACTAACACCTCTGATTGGGCCGACACATCCTCTGCTTGCTCTTATGTGACTGCATAAGGCGTATGTCACGTAGAACTCAACAACAGCATGTAGGCTTAATGTAGAACCCAGAGTGCATACGCACTACCCAGTAGCCCTTAGTCCCTGGTCAAGTCAGCTAAACCTGCCCTTGTCACCACTGTGAAATACATGTGGCTAGCTCGCAGGCTTTGGAGCCACTTCTACAGATCTGTGCGATGCTGCTGGACCCTCTTGTAAATGTGCTGCAGGATCCCAATGCTTTGAGCCTACAGATGCCCAGTGGGTTGTCCATCACAACTCGTGTGTTGCGGCGCAGTGAGGAGCAGGTGTCAAATGACAGATTTGAGACCAGCGAATTCATTCAGCAGGTGTTCGAAACAGAAGATGCAGGTAAGACAGCAGCAGGTTGTGTCTGTCGTGGTGATACAAAATGCTGGGCAGTAAAAGATATCTACTGGTATCATACGAATCTGTGAACTAGACTTTTGCACCCTCGTCACATTTGTGTTGGCTCAGAGTGCATACGCACCATCTAGTACCTATATGCACTGCTATATGGCATGTGCTTTGGAACTATATGTACACGCAACGCGGTAGGCCTTGAGCAGCGATTATAGGCCCAGCAATGGGACAGTGAACAGTGATACTTGCTGTCATCTTGGCCGTGTTTGTGCTTGCAGCTCGCCCAAGGGTGAAGGCCAGTCAGTGTTTCACCAAGTACAAATTCAGGGATGAAATTGCTGCTGAGGCTGCTGGCGGACCCACCATAGTTGCCACTCAGGTACGTCACCTATCACATACACTCCTGGTAGGATCCTCCAAGAGAAAAGTGGCTTGTGCAACCAGCAGCCTGCTGGTGGCACCTCCCTGTGTGAATGTGAATGTGTACATCGCTGCTATTACATCACTGCAGGATGTTCTGTGAACTCGTCCACATGATTGATTCATGTGCATTGCATTGTTACTGTATCAATTGCGTTGTAATGCCCTCCCAGTATGTATGAGTTATGGTCCAGGCTCATTGTCATTGTCATTGTCTGGCCTTGGTCTGCCGGACCACAGTAAGCAAGATAGCAGATTGTCATTGACGGTGACTGAACGACTTCATGTCTGCAGGTTGTCAGTGACTATCTAACACCTTTTGATGGTGAACAAAACTATCTTTCTGCTGGCAACAAGCCCGTGACTACATACACCTACAAGATGGCATTCAAGCGGCACCATGATGCAGCACACACTGGGTCTTCCCTTGCACTTTCATGACTCAGGTGGAGTTTCGGATGGTGTATCAACAGGTTGGCTGTGCTCTGTCTGTACAAGCCCAGCAATAAGGCCATTTTGAACTATACAACCTGATTGATTATGCATACGCAGTCTCTGTTGTTTGCATGTTCAAAGTATGTTGCTGCTAAGCTGTTAAAGACACCGACTGGCTGTTTGCATTGGCAAAATAGCAGCTAGTGCTGATGATACTGTAGCAAGTAACAGTACCACTAGCAGGAGTCACTTCATGTAACTCTTAAAGCGATATATGAGTTTGACAAGTGCAAGGGTCAAATCATCATGCCTTATCTATGCATACACATCATGCCTTATGGCATGGTGTAGTTTTGCTGTTGAGTCCCAGTGCACACCTGTCAGATTAGTACATAGTTGCTCCTACTAGTGAACATAGCCCATGCTCAATGTGTACTGCAAAACCCCCTCAGCTGTCAAGCTCTAGCTAGCTCTATAGAGCTGGAGCTGGTTATGGGATCCAGCTTGGTGCCAGACTGAGTGCAACTTGCAGTTGAATTGCATGACATAGCCTGAGCTCATGAGACACTGATATATTGGCGACAGCTTATTGCAATCGCCTCTTTGGCCATTGGCCATTGGCCATGATCCAATGTCTCCAGGCAGACATCAAGATGTAGTCTATGTCTGTACAGTCTTACACGTAAAGTATAGCTCATGCAAACTAAGAATCGCAGACTTACTCCGAGTTTGGTAAGCCTCAACGGACAAATAATAATAAATGATGTGTCTGGTCAAACACTCCGTCCTACAAACAGGCGCCTGTTGCATCCTGCGAATTGGATCTCTCGCCTGTCTCAAACACAATCATCTGTGCAATTATGCATGGGATCGACCGCCGGCAGCAGGTGCTGTTGCACCAAAAGCGGCCATCCCCAGGCGATCAGCGACTCAGTAAGCTACTGACTGTTGGGAATATTCTGTCCTCTATATAGGAAGCTACCTACTAATACATAGTGGTTGAAATTTCTGCGTCAAACACTGGCAGTAACGCCCAGTAGACACACAGATGTCCCACCATTGAACTTCCAACTTGAAGCAGTCAACAACTTCACACACAATGTGTCACATGTGACAGCTATCATAATGTACATAGCTACAAGCACTCTGATAAGATAGTCAGACACCAGGAGGGGCAGTCGCATACCCCACATACCAATCAACAAACATTTGCAACCCCCGCTGCACAGCTGTTCTTGCCTTGAACCCCAAATCCCTCTCTGCTGCTTCCGTATCAGCCCATGTTCCAAACACATCGGCGCTACTACCCCCACTCAGCTTGTACTGCACAAGAGCTGCCTTCTGACCGAGCAAACCCTCCAACTCCTGCAACACCATCCACAGATCAATTGGTTGCCCTCTGCCTAGATTGTAGATCTTGTGCCCATGAAGTTGCTGTTTGACCCTTTCTCTTGTAGCAGCAACGGCCAGTAAAACCCCTTGCACAATGTCATCAATGTAGGTAAAGTCTCTGTAAGGAAGGACGCAGTCATTTGGGCGGGTGCTGCTGGTAATCCTTCCCAGCTTCAACATATCAGTGTTGCTGTCTATGCTAGTAGCAGCTTGGCCGTGTCTTTGGACCTCAGTGTCATGTTGTCTGCTGATCCTGCTTGATACTTGGGTGGTCCTTTTGCTAATGAAGCATGTCAGTGTGATTGCTTCTTTTTGCAGCAGCTGCTTGCTGAACTTCATGACAGCCATGTCAGGTCGGCCCCAAGGACCATAGACTGTGAAAAAGCGTAAACCTGCATGCAACAGGACACAAGCACTAAGGTGTTGTTGAGCAGTGTATCTGAATGTGTGGCCACTGGCGCTGAGCGATGCAAAAATGATCATTGTTCAACTCTACGCAAGGCACAACATGCAGTACATCAGACATCAGCATCTTGATGAAGTGTTGGTCATTCAATGACCAAGTTGGCATACGGCGCTTGGTCAAGTGTCCTACTTGGACACTAGTTGTGGTGTACAATAAATGCAGGATGATTTGTGCAGACCAGCGCTTTGCATTCACACAGAGCAGGTACGCTATCCTGAAAGTGTCTGTATGAGACCAACAACACCCATGTGCAGCAGGCATACCACCTCTCAGACCATATTACGGGACAACGGTCATAAGAACCGACAGATCCATCATCTAGATCCAGTAGCTTGACAACCCCACCTGTGGATACAAGTCCGTATTGGTTCGAGTAAACCTCCACGAGCCGCTCTGTGGCCAGCTTAGTGGCTGCATATACTGAGGTGACATGGCCACTGCCCACTGCGCACTCTGGAGTAGGATGTAAGCCCTTATTCGCCGCTGTCTGGGGCCCTGCCATTGCAGATGCTGTGCCCAACACTTTGCGGTATGTAGCCCACTGTGAATGATAAGAATGTAGTGCATGTGCACTGCTATGCAACATCGGACTATGTTCGTTACTGGCAGCGTTACTGCTTGATTTGGTATCTGCACAAGCTGTCCAATGCTTTTGTACAAGCAGTGAGTCACTGGCTTGCACCCCATACACAGAAGAGGATGATGCATACACTAGTGCTGGTCTTGGATTTTGCTGTCTCATGACTTCAAGAAGTGTTACTGTGCCAACTTCATTGTTTAAAATGTACTCAACTGGGTGCTGCGCTGATTGTTGTACGCCCGCCCATGCAGCCATGTGAATTACCACTGAGAAGCTGTGGTGCTCAAACAGGTGCTGCAGCAGGGTCCGGTTCCTGATATCCCCATGAATGACTGTGATGCTGCAGCATTGTTGCAGCAGGTCCCTTCGCTTATGTTTCAGGCTGATTCCATAATTGGGGCTGAAGTTGTCAATGCCAAGCACAAATGTGTCCCTACTGTAAACTAGAGACTTGCTTGTATGATAACCGATGAACCCAGCTGCTCCAGTCACTAGAACCCTGTTGTGGCTGCTCCACGGCCTGGTATCCTGCTTGATTGAGGCGTGTGCTGGTCTGTAGCGGGCAAGAAGAGAAGGTCTGGTAGGAGTTGGCCCTGTACCTGAGGCAGTCAGACGTATACATCATTTCACTCAACAATATTGCTCCTTTGCAATGTTCAGATGGTGCTGATGTGTGCTGAGAAGCTGACCTAATGACATTTATCTGCTGATATCAGATGAGCATCGCAGTGGCAAATGCCGCTTCACCACTTTCATGTTCCCATTACCCAGTCGTACATGTCTGTCTATCTGCTGAAGGGAAGTACCTGAGCTCGCATGACTTGTGTAAAGTCTTTCAAGCAGGTGCGCTGGCGCCCCACTCTGCCTCAAGGTCAGGGCGATGTTGACGGCCGAGATGGCTGCCAGCACTAGCAACACCGGGAATCTCCCGGTGGGCGCGACACAGACTCTCAGCAAGGCCATAGCTCAGTGTGATTGGTCTCTGTTAGCTGATCTTGCGTTGTTGTTGCGTTTGATGCAAGTCAAGATGGTGACTGATCTAGATCAGTCGTAGTCGTGGGCATCAAGGTCGGCACCGGTGGTCAAAAGCAGTGATCAGTTTCAATCATCGCACGACCGCAGCAGGCATGCCTGCTGTCAGATGTTGAGCCACAGCCCCGGAAAAAAGTGGTTAATACATTGTGCAGACGGCACAAGGTGACCATTGAGACCCAACTTGCCTTTGCTGCACTTCCGTTACATCGTCCGTGAGGGCACCGTGAGTGGGTGACGAGGCTGACAGTCAACTTCGACGTGCTGCAGAATTTGTGATGTACGGCGCAAGAGGCAGTTTATTCTTGCTCCGTCGCAACAATCAAGCATGACTGCTGGTCATGCCGGCACACCACCACTTCATTGGAGCAGTCGCAGTCAGCTGTGCAAGAGAGTACTGAGCAGCACCAGGCGTAGAATACAGTGATTCTCACCGCTGATAGTGCAGTCTGATGTAGATACAGCTGCAGTCGCTGTGACGGAAGTGTCGGCAACATGGATGCTGTAACAGATGCTCCCGAGTCGGTCACCTCGAGGAGCTCACCACCGCCAATCTTCGTGGCTGTTGTCATCGCCACCAGCGACAGACCGGAGCTTCTAAGGGGCGTTTGTTTACCCTCCGTACTGAAGCAGACAGTCTCACCGGACCTGGTAGTCGTGGTGAACGATTCCAAGGTGGGGATGATGCTTGTGAGTACCGGGACCCTATTGCGGTATCGTCGGACTGCCTCCACCAAAATCAATGCCCCGACATCAAAGTGATCATCTTGAAGCATTGTGAAGCCTGCATTCAAGGTCATTAGCACACAGGCTCTGGAAGCAGCGACTAATCAGCAATGGTCCAGCATCATAGTACTGGGCATGAAACGCCATCACCTTGCACGCTGATGTCAACCAACTGCAGTCTGTAAGGTATTGCAGGTCAAGTGTCACTAGCATTGGTTTGATTGCCATCATCGTCATGTGACATGGCGCAGAGTGTCCACTAGACCGCAGCCCTGGCCTCAGATGCCCCGTGTGCCCATATCAACTGCAAATTTACGTGTACAGCTTCCCAGAAGGGTGTAAGGTCTATGGAGGCAGGTTGGAGGCATGTTACCTAAATCATAAATCTTGCCGCCTGTGCAGACATATTGAACTGAAGGTGTCTGCTACATTCTGGATGACTATATCATACTCTTATCCTCTGCAGGACAACATGCTCAACGGTCTGACCAGCAGTGCAGTATGGCAACACGTGACAGAGTTCCGCCACAAGGGCACAAAGCTGCAGATGCTGCAGAACAACAGAACCCCCGGAGCCTCTGGTGCTTGGAACACAGGGCTGCTGCATGTGATGCAGCAGCAGCACTCAGGCTCAGAGGCTTGGAGAGGTGGCATAGACTGCTGCGCTCATACATACATTGCTATACTTGGTGAGTTTGCCACATATGCAATGAAGGAGTGTGTTGAGCTGGCATGCTATGTAGTATATATACTGGGATGCAGCAGATGCTCACCTCTTGTTTTGTGCTTATCTCATCCCTGTAATTCAGTCATCTCACAACAGGGCAGTCCAACCCAGCGCTGCTATGCATGGATGCAGATATCCTACGTAAATATGTTGTGTACAAGCTGTACTACTGATGACTTTGATGCAGCCAAGTCCATCTCTATGCTGCATGCAGATGATGATGACTGTTGGAAGCCCAACCACCTGGCAGCTTGTCTTACAGCAGTGGTGGAACCACCTCCATCACCAGTATATCACATGGCAGTGTCTGGACTAATCAGGCACTCACAACCCAGTCGGCCTCAAACCAATCTCTCCCCAGATGACGGCCGTAAGCAGTCCCTTCCAGCTCCAGGTGTACTACGTCCCGAGCAGTTCTACTCAGGAAACCCCCACATTCAAGGAAGCAACCTCTTCTGCCGCTTGGATGTGTTGCTAAAAGCTGGCATGTTCAACGAGTGGCTGCCGTCAACCACTGATCGGGACTTGTGTATCAGGTTGGCTCAGTGGGGTGTGAAGGTGGCAGTGACTGGAGTTCATACTGTGCACCACTTTGCTGGAACTGCAGCTAGCTTGGTGCTTGAAAATGCAGCAACAGCAAGCAGCAGCTCAGCTGCAGTTCATGTTCCAGTTTCAGTAGACGCTTTTAGCAACACGCACACACAGCCACTGAGAACTGGGTCAGAAGGGGCTGCACCAGAGAGCATTGGCACCGTAAGGATGTCAACAGCCTCTAGACTATCAGATCCTTGCAGCACAACCAAGTATTTGGGCCTTCAAAG
>LWCB01012862.1:0-13708 GCA_001630525.1 Coelastrella sp. M60
AAGCACCTGTGCAGCACCTCCTCATCTGACAATGCATCTGTAAGACTGGCAATGAAGGACTCTTGAGCTGCCACTGTGGACAGGTCAGTTGCAAGCTGCCGCTTTGCCTGCCTTAGATCATCGACAGCAATCTCTGGAACTTGCAGTAGGCAGTGGCTTGCATTACTGCTTGTTAAACCACGGACCCCAGCCCTCTCAACCTGCAGATCAACAGGTGCTGTTACATTGAAGTGGAGCAGAACGCATCTCAAGGCGGCTTTCAACGCAGCTCATGCTGGTAACAGCGTCAACCTTGGCACATGCTGTCGATTGCGAATAAACCTAATTGCTCACAATGATTTGGAAGGTTGCTCGCTGTTCCAAGGACTGCAGTCTCTGACGTTTATCACTCCTTCCCAGCGGTGATACATTGGACCTATCTGATAACGGCATGGGCAGCATCTGACTACTCTCTGCCATTTGCAGATGACTATTGTCTACACGAAAGCTCTGATCTCAGCACATACACCAGGGGTCCCATGCACAGCATGAGCTGCACAGCTACTGGTCACATCAAAAATGCGCTGGCCAAAGCACCGCTTAGGCGGCAACAAGTTGCTTAACATCTGTAATGATTTGAGTACATGGGGTGATAAACGCAAGAGGAGCGCTTCGTTGAAGATCACCAGCAAACAACCAGCACGTGGTTTGCTGCCAGTTATACTCAATTTGCTACAATTCAAACCATGCACTGTTTGCAGGGCCTAAGGCAGCTTGATTGTGCTCGAGAGATAATCGCCTTCAAAACAGCGGGTCCCTGAGCGGGTTCCACACTTCTAACACGTCAACAGCATCTGGCACGAAACTGCAGCTTCAGATCATCTGGGATATTACTGTGTATCTTTAACGTCATCTGCGCTGCATATTGCTGGGAGTGTGTTTCGGATTGCCTGGTATTGCTTCTCTGGCGCCGTGCCTATGTGATGTATCTCTGGCTGAGCTATAAAGGCCCTTGTATACCATGCATACCTGTAAATTAGGCTCTCGTACAGCCAACCTGGTTGGCACCACTTGGCATGTAGGTCCCGTCTCTCTTTACGCTGTTGGTGGGCTTTGCCTTGAAATGCTGTTCAAGCCCTCGCATGTTACCCAGGTGTCACAGAAGTATCATGGGAGTATCGTAAATGTGGTTACGCCAGTAATTGCCCAGCCAAGGGTTGCGTGTTCAGCAGGCCCGACAGTCAGCAGAAGAGTAAGAGGTGTACGTGTTCAGTGTGCGCCAGCAGCAGCGCCGGTGTGTACCTTGCCTCTCACCTTTGAGAAGTACAGCTTTTAGACAGGTCAATCGTGGCCAAGGACGTTTTCAAATCGCCTGGCAGTCTGAGTATGAGAAGTAGTAGTAATAATGAAGATCCGATAACAGCAGGGTCTGTTCCTGGTCGACAGCTGCTGCTTTTCAAAACGTGGAGGTGCATCACAGTGTGGCTAGAACTTCTGCACAGCCAGCATGTCTGACACTCAGTGCTGTCAGAGTCACCTAGTGCACCAGGAGTACTTGCCATTGGGAGGTAGCTGATGAGTGGGTCTTTGCTACATTGTCACTGTTCAGGCTGATGGGCGTGCAGCGGCAGAGGAGGTACTAGCACAGCTTCGCAGGATCATCGACCCAGATTTTGGTGAAGATATCGTCTCTTGTGGTTTTGTGAAGGATCTGAATATCAATGCGGATTCTGGGGCAGTGTCTTTCACCCTAGAGCTGACTACGCCAGCTTGCCCAGTAAAGGATCAATTCAAGCGGGAGGCTACTCAATATGTACAGGTACTTACCCTGCTCAGAGGACAGAATCGGATGACAGAACTTGTTCTTCCGGCTTTACCATTGACAATCAGCAACACCATACAGCAGTTTAATGCACATATTCAATAGTGCCATGCATGCTGATGGTATTGAGATTGCACATGAAAGCGCTATATTACCTGGCCTTGTGCAAATCATTGTGTACGACTTGTTGTTGCAGGAACTACAATGGGTCAACGGTGTAGATGTCAAGCTCAGCAGTCAGCCAGCAAAGCCCATCACAGCAGGTGACAATGGCCGGCCAGGGGGTCTACAAAATGTACGGCACGTAATTGCAGTCTCAAGCTGCAAGGGAGGTGTTGGCAAGTCTACTACTGCAGTCAACCTGGCGTATACATTAGCACAGATGGGTGCCAAGGTTTGTGCAATTAGCAACCGTTGCCCACAACCTGTACATACTGCAGCACTGCACGCAAAGCATCTTTTGTTGGACAGTTGAAGTCATTGGCAGGTGTTGGCTCTCATGGTGGTGTGTCAAGCTGTCCTGCAAATGCGTCAAATACTTTGCATCAGCAACTGCAAGGTGGATGCGAACTGTCATACCTAAGCGGCTGTATGTCATTCACCTGCTGTGCAAGGACTCGCAGCAGGGCTACTACAGTAGAGTAGGCAAGCGAGGCACAGCGATGTGATGTTGTCAATGTTTTTCTCAACACAGGTTGGCATCTTTGATGCTGATGTGTATGGCCCCAGTCTGCCGACCATGGTCAGCCCTGAGCTTCGAATACTACGGATGGATCCTGACACTCGTGCCATCACTCCAACAGAGTATCTGGGCGTGCAGCTGGTGTCATTTGGGTTTGCTGGCCAGGGCAGTGCTATCATGCGAGGAGCTATGGTGTCAGGGTTGATACAGCAATTGCTCACCACCTCACAATGGGGTGAGGGGTGTAGCAGCGCACAGTGGTCACTCTCCTGCACCATGCAGACTTATCTGTTCTTGGGTGCAGTCTGACCAACATCCTCAACATGAAAGACACAAAGTCCATGAAGCAATCACCTGTGATGATCTATCTGTCCTTCACTGAGTTGCACTGCCAGACCTTGCTGCACCAGCTGCTGACTGGGATGACACCCCTCCTGCTGCTCTGTCATTGCTGTTGCTAGGTGATCTGGACTACCTCATAGTGGACTTCCCTCCAGGTACAGGTGATATTCAGCTCACCTTGTGTCAAACAGTAGCCTTCAGTGCAGCAGTGGTGGTCACTACGCCTCAGAAGTTGGCATTTGTGGATGTAGCCAAAGGCGTGCGCATGTTTGCCAAGCTTGCTGTGCCAGTAGTGGCAGTGGTTGAAAACATGTCGTATTTTGATGGCGATGATGGCAAGCGATACAAGCCTTTTGGAGAAGGCAGTGGCAAGCAGGTGCAAGAAGACTTTGGCATCCCCAACCTTTTGCAGTTCCCAATTGTTCCGGACTTGTCGGCAGCTGGAGACGGTGAGCTTTCAAACTCGCAGCATTCGTTGCAAAAAAGCACTGGCAAAACCCAACCAGAGCGCTGGAGCATGTCTCCCACATGCACCAGCCCAGCTTCTGACAACCTGAGCTGCTTTGCATACCTGTCCATGCTGACAATATTCTTCTTCTTCCTCATCGCAGATGGTTTGCCCCTGGTAGTATCCGACCCAGCAGGTCCTGTGGGTGCTGTTTTCATGAACTTGGGTGCCACAGTGGTTCGAGAGGTGGCCAAGCTGTCAACCAAGCACAAACATGGAGTGACATGGGACGAACAGCAGCAGCTTCTAAGAGTTGTGCTGCCTGCTGCACCTGGTTCCAGCCCTTCTGCACCTTTCTACTTAGAGTCTGCTGTCGTACGGCGGCACGATACAAGTGCCAGGAGTCTGAATGAGTGGACAGGAGAGGCCCTTGGTGCCGGGGAAGTGCCAGCTGATGTCAAGCCTGTCAGCATTGCCCTAATAGGCAATTATGCAGTGCAAATAACATGGGATGATGGATTCAACCAGGTAGGTTGTAAATGCCTGCGTCCCTTAGGGTGGTTGTGCCCTTAACCAGCTGCCATCAACGCCCATGAGGGCAACAAAGTCCCTGACGTTGCTGCATTTGCAGCATAGCTATGCTTTGAAGGCCAGGAGTTGACCTATGTGTCGTTATCACCGTCCCGTTCATATGTTTGTCATGCAGGTGGCTTCATATGATCTGCTGAAGTCCTTAATGCCTTTTAGTGTGGAGCCGGCGGTGTTGGAACTGGGGGGCGTGAAAATTGCTGTTGACTTGAGGCAATGACGGCTGCAGCATCCATGCACAACCGATAGTGTGATAGATGATGTCGGTATCAGTGTAACACCGGGATAAAGGCGAGGGCTAGGCACGAGTTTGTAGCCAGTGAGGGTTCACTATCGTACGGATACGGAGTGGACAACGCAGCAACAACCATTGGGCGAGTCAATAGCATGTGAATAATCTACTTGCACGGTACTGTGACATTGTGGTGGGTGCAGCTGAGCCGCAGTTCGTCAAGCAATTCTAGCCAGAATCGCACAAAATGCAGGCCAGTTGTCTGAGCTCTAGGTCCTTTCACGGCAGCGTCAAACCTTTTCAATCCGCAGTTGTAGCACCCCGTGTTTCACGTACAGCTGTTGTGGTGGAGAACAGGGTCGCCATAAGGTTCCAGCGATATGGCCGCAAGAAGGTGTGCATGGGCGCTAGAAGCATTGATTGATGTTGGCGAGCAATTAATTCTCGTTTAACAGCTCCAATGTGTCTGGCATAGACCTGATTTCCTTGAGTTGCATAGCAGCAGTACCTTGGTGGCTGCTCCTCCACCATTGGCTTCATTTGTGGCCATCTACACAAGTCAATACTTTGTTACTGCGTCTACAGGCACCATTCTATCGTCTGGTCGCCATCGACAGCAGAGACAGGCGCGATGGCAGACCCATTGAGTATCTGGGCTGGTATGACCCCTTGAAGAAGGAAACCAATCTGAATGCCCCTGCCATCAAGAAGTGGCTACAAGTTGGGGCACAGCCGTCAGATACAGTAAAGAATCTCCTTAAGAGAGCGTACGTCATTCAGCCGGATGCAGTCAAGGTGGATGTACCACGTGTAGAATTATAGGTTCTTGAGCAGCGGGCTGGTTGCAGCGGTTGCAGCAAGCTCATCGCCACCGGTTGCTTACAAGAGCGCAGCTGACATACACTCATAGCGACAAGCATTATGAGCTGCCCTTACAGCGATCCACAAATCACAACCGTGCCGTGTAGGTTTGCGGACTTCGTCGCGGTCAAGTAAGGTGTTCCCTGGCGTTTGTTTTGCTCAGCAATGGGTATTTGCTTTAGTTTGGCAGAACGCACTGGACGCAGTCCGCAGTACCTGGTCCCGGAGGTGAGGTGACCAGTCCAGATAAGCAGCTGCGAGCTCGCGAGCATGCTCGATTGCCCGCAAACACGCCTTGCACGGTACTCAGCATACAGCAAATATATGTTTGTTCCACCTGCCTCTGCGTGGATCCTGCTCAGCAAGCATGCAGCGAGTGATAGGCCTCGCATGTGCTGTGCAGCTGCTAGGTGCGTATCGCACAAGTCACTCCCATGTTGCTCTCTTACTCAGCCGGATGCAAGGCTGATTGCACTGTACTTTTTCAGCAGCAGATTTGGCTTTCTTTTTTCGTTACCAACGGTGTCAAGCATCAACGCAGTGTGAGAGAGCTGGTAAATGTAACATCCGCCACACTGCTGCTGTTGGCAGGTATGTGAGATACAGCGGCTGCCACCACAGCTGCTAGCCACTATATTTGGCCTGCTTCCACAGTCGGAGCTGCTGTGCATCGTCCCTCAGGTCTGTAAGTCATGGCATCAGCTAGCTCACCAGAGCGCCTTGTCCTTGACTCTGAACCTCAGCAACAGCACCAGGCAACTGCTGCTACCTCAGCTGCTGTATTGGATGGAAAGCAATGGCCAGCATCTGCAGCAGCTGCAACTGAGCACCAGCAAGCCTCTGGGCCCCATACATCGGAGAGCCTTGTTGAGAAGTCTTGCTGTAGCCCAGCCATCAGTAGTTCATGACCTAGCACTGCAACTTGACCTAGATGTCAGGGATGTGGAGTTCATAACACAGCAGATATGCAGCTATGCCCCAATGTTGCGAACTCTGAAGCTTCAGCCTGTGAAGCCCAGCCCAACGGACCTGCAGCTGCTTGTCCTGGCTTGTATTCTGGGAAACCTTGTGGGTGCTGACACACCTGGTGAGCAGTTGTCAACCAGGTTGTGCTGCAACAGCTTTCATCCCCGTACGCATCACTCGTGAAGATTATTCACCAGACATGCAAGCAGATAGTTTTTTGTGTACAACGGATGTGTGAGACATTAACATCAATGCTGGTAGCGCAGCTTGAGTACCCGTGCATTGCCTACTGCCTGAGTGCTGATGCGTTTATGCCTGGTACAGGTCCCGTGCTTCCTCATCTGACCGACTGCAGCTCAGCAGTGCAGCAGCTTGCAGCCACAGCAACACAGCTGCAGAGCTTATCATTGTCTAGGTATCAGATTGGTGATACGGACTGTGTCAGTGCAGCAACTCAAGTAGGTACACTCTGTGTGAGGAGCAAGGTGATAGCAGCAGATCCCTGTGTCATCATGTGCTGCCAGTTGACATCTTTGTTTTTGTACGCTTTGGATCCCGTCAACATGTCACGCTGCTTTGGATCCCGTCAACATGTCACGCTGGATGCAATTCCAACCAGCACAAGAAGTGGTTGCAGAGGTGGTCAATTCAGCTGTTCTTGCTGTAGCGCCGCCTACTTCAAGTGCGTTCTATCTGTCACTTTTGCTGCAGTTGACAGGCTTGTGTTTGCAGCACTGCAACCTATCAGATAACTCTTTGCGCGGCCTGACTGCTCTCACAAGGCTCAAGAAGCTTGAGCTGTCTGATAACCAGCTTACAACGGGAGCACTGGGGGAGATTGCTGTGCTGCAACAGCTGACGCGATTGGACCTGAGCGTAATGCCGTCCATTGCTCGCATGCGAGGCAGTATTACAGCCAACCTTGCATCCCTCAGTCAACTTCAGGTAGCGTTATGGCTCATAGGCTTCACACCCTTGTTCTCCATAACTTGTAGTTGATCGCATACGATGGTGTATCGTGTACACGAGTGCTGTTGTTGCAAGTGCAGATGTTACAGGCAACAGCCATACAGCCGTAGTGACCTGAGCTGTTGCAACACTGCGGCTGGGTACCTAGCCGCCAGCGGTCAAGTTGCCATGTCCTGACCATCATCAAGGCAGTCATTGTGACATTCCATCCGTGTGTTCACAGTTGCTCATGCATCCAAGGTACTCTTGTGCCTGTCTGCAGTGTCTACAAGAGCTCAACATTGTTGGCCTTGGTATCACTGATGCCTGTGCTCTATCAACACTCACCAACCTTACCTGTCTGGAGATCGGCCTGAACCCGCTAAGCGCCCGCAGCCTACGTGTCATTGGGCAGCTGCAGAACCTTCAGCGCTTGGAGCTGGGAGGCATCAGCCAGGCCTGGGTCTTGTCTAGTGGCCTGCCACCTCTAGACGCACTGAGAGAACAGGATGTCTGCTGGTATGGCCTTACTGGACTGCAAAGCATAACATACCTGGACCTGGGAGGCAGCAAGTAAGTGGTGATAGTTGTGCAAAGGTCAACAGGCAAATGCAGTGCAGTTTGCAGGTCGCTCAAGCAGGCAAAGGGTGCTTGCTCAGAACTTCATTGCTTTGGTTGTCTTCATAAGCAGGGTGACTGCCTGCACGGTGCGCTCAATGTCCTGCAGTATCTCCTGTTTGTCCTGCAACGAGTGTGTGCCAGTTGTTTCAGGGTTTACCGTCAGACCACAAGAGCAAACTACACGCGGCAGCTTTCCAACACTATCTGTAGGCGGCTTCTTACCTGCATTGTCTTACTTTTTGCCCGTGCAGTTTCAGCGCCGCCGTCTGGATATGCCATGTGTGCCCAACCATCTGTTCAATGCCCCGGCTCAAGCAGTTGCAGCTTGCACACTGCCACATACCAGGTGGTAAGCTGCTTCAGCTGCTGGTAGGACTTAGAAGACACACACCGGCCAGCAGGGATATAGAGCAGATCTTGGACCTCAACATAGACCGCTGTAGCCTGGATTCAGAAGAGCTTGAGGCGTTGGTGCAGTTGACCAGCTTGACAAGGCTGAGTTTGGTGTCAATGAGCCCAAGGCTGGGTGACAAGCAGGCAGCAAGCTTGGCACACCTCTCAAGCCTGAGAAGTCTTTGTGTGAGAAATAATGATCTCAGGAACAAAGGTGTTGAGCGCTTGGTCAGAGGTCTGGTGCATCTGACTTGTTTGGACTGGGCAGATAATGCAAAGGTTGGCAAGAGGCTGCACAAACAATATGGGCATCTCAAAGCTGCAGCGGAAGCAGTTGCAAGAGTGGATCTTGATGGCAGCCATGTATAGACTGAAGCTTGTTATCAGGATGTGATATGAGCATCTTGTTTTTGCATGGCTAAGTTGTTCATATGAGGGTTGGGTTGGCTGGCTTCACATGCTTCGTGTGATCTGTAGTGGCTTACTCACCAGTTGTGAGTGGCACATAGCTGGTTGTGACAGAGTCTTCCATGCTGCAGAGATGGTCCCCTTGCGGTATCCCACAACTATTGTCCTCGTGGCATTATGCCTTGGGGCAAATTTGGGTTAAGTTTCACCCTGTAGGACGATGGGGCCCAGTGTTGCACCCACTACTTGCCGTTGACATAAATGGATGAAGGTTGCTGGTTTCCTAGCTTGTGTCTGTGATCACTGCAGGCGTTGTTTAGTGAATGATACTGGAGTACACGTGTTTTGGGAGTTGATGAAGGATGTGACATTGTTATTGGTGATTGTCAGTGACAACTGCAGAGTCAATACTTTCTGAGATACCCTTGATCAGTAGCCTTCGCCTAGAAGGCTACCCCAGAGAGGTTGATGTATCTGAAGGGTATGATGAGTTTGACGTCTTTCAACAGCAAACAGAAACAGTTGCCTCTAATGAAATTTTCTGGGCTGAAGTGGCACATAAACAACAAAGGGGTCAACACACAACAGTGTTGCAACGGGCAGATACGTACAAAAATCTGCATATGCTGGGTCCAGAAATGAACAGCGCATACCTGGCACAAATATGATTGCATGCATCTTGCCAGATTACTCTTTCCTTTCACAAAGACCCCATGTGTGCACTGGCAGTCGCAGCAACGCTCCCGATATGCATATGCAGATTTCAGACCAGCCTACTGGCCACAAGTCACCAACTTACCACCAAACTTCATGATCATGAGCCCACTGTCCAGAACACGCGTACATCTCATCACCACATGCTGCATCTAAATATAGCTCGCCGCCATCAAATTTCCGCGCAACTGGCAACAATACAGCTCAACGTAAACTATGATTGTCCTAGCTGACTTGTATGCATTCAAGGGTGATGCTGCTAATGCCCACAGCCGTGAAGCTGCAACTGGTGCTTATGTGTCAGCCACTGGGCAGCTGATAGGCCGTGAGCCATGTCTCACAGCCAGATTGGTCAGATATTGCTACAGAGCTGAAGACAGCACATGTGCTGCAATGCATGCAGCAGTGGGTGTTACTGGAGTGCAGGTAATCCACTGATGCCATCCGGCGCCTGCGAGCAGCAGCAATGCAAAGCAATGAACACACACTTACGTCTGTGATTAAGAAGGTGGATACCTGCATTTGGCACATAAGACGGCTGTACTCTAGAAATTTGTAACCTCGGGCATCTGCTGCCTAGTTTAATGGCATGAACACTACCACCTTTGCTGTAAGGAATCAATCAATATATCAAAATGCTGCCACACTTGAGATTCAAACGGACTGACAGATTGCGAGCAATGTATACGCTGGGCACTCAAGTAAGCCTTACATGATGTGGCTTATTGCGCATTTGTAAATGACCAGCCCACTCTCCATGACACGAGTGGGAAGGAGCAATGCACCCTACTCTTCACACATCATCAGCAACAACGCTTCATCAGCAACGCCTTCTCCTCTTGCAGCTGCGAGACGAGAACAAGCAGCTGCCTCCTTTTTTCCACCAGGTGCTGCTCCTTCTGCTGCCAATGAGCGAGGTTGCTCTGCCAACCCTCACCCTGTGCTGCCATAATATCAGCGACCTTGTCACTAGCAGCCTTCATCTGTCCTTTAATAACCTCAATCTTGACCGCGACTGCCGCAATACTGTCAGCCACTGCCCTAATCCTATCTCGGGTCGGGCTGGATGACCTGCTTGGGCTTGGACTGTGGTTAGTGTCGCTACAAGCAGGCACCTATAAAGCAGTGCAGTTTTTACGCACTATTTTACGTGCTTGTATCAGCTTGTATCAGCTGCCAAATAAAGCAGTGCTGCATGTCCATAAATTGATGATAATGAATTTGATTACCAGGCATGTCCATGGATTGCATGGTCATTGACGCACAGTCCCGCAAGACACCTCAACACGACCCTGATAAGTGAGCATGTCAGCAAGTCAGGCATCATGGGTATGGTCAGTGAAGAGGATTGTGATTCGTAGCACGAGCACCCAATGGGTGGCTTGCCAAGTCACAAATGCCGCTCAAGTGCTGTCAACAGATATGTGCAGTACTCAATGCAGGTCATCAATGCAGGTCACCATGGTCACTCACCCAATCCTGCCACTCCTTGGTCTTGATGTAGTTCAAGGCTGCCTGGTTGCAGGCAGTGATCACATCCTCCCCTTTCTTGAAAATCTCTGGAGGTAAGTCCCTGGCAATGGCTGATTTAGTCCGCAATGACAGGTAGTTGTAGCTCAGCAACGACTTCAATGCTTTTCCACCGATCTTGGCAGATACAGCGTTGTAGGGCACAACATGCGGCTCTGGTGCATCAGCAATCATCTGCAGCACCTCACCATACTGCTGCGGTGTCCAACAGGCACACTCGTCAGCAATGGGTGCCAGAATTGAAGGGTCAAAGGGCTGCTGCACAAACCTGGTGGCCTCCATGCGTTGTTCTTCAAAGACTGCAGAGGCAGCACAAGGTCTTTGGTAAGCAGGCACGGCATATGCTGCATACCTAGCATAGATGCTGATCGCAGTTGGTATGAGTGCAGATTCGGAACAACCTCTCACTGAGGAATTTCACACATGCCAGGCTGGCACAGAAGCCACTGTTGTTCAACTACAGCTAGGCACATCATCCCTGGAACAAAGAACACAATGCATAAGTCCATCATACGCCTTGACGCCAGCTGTAAGTTGGCAACTGCTCAACAAAAAGCTGTGACGGCTTCCTCCTTGCAGGACCCTGAACATCACAGGTACTACACCTCACTCACCTAGCCGCCAACTTGCCAGAAGGTCCTTCATACCATGTAGTGTGAACTCACCAGCAGCCTTACGGATGGCCACTTTCCACTCACTGATGTTGCCTCCAAGTAGCTGATAGGCTTCCTGCCAGAGCTCGCTTGGCAACGTGAAATCCTTCTCCTCAGCTGGATCCATCTTGGCAAGCTCTATCTGGCCCTGCCAACTTCCTTGGTCACCATCACCATTACCATACACAAAGGTCTTGATGTCGTTTTCAGCAAGATCCCCTAACTCTATCCTCTGGAACTGTCCTAGGCATATGCCACCTGCGATCATGAACAAAACCACAGTGGAATCAGGTATCATATATTATTTTGAGCATGCAACGTCCAACAGTCAGCATGTATCAACTGTAACTGTGCTTACTGTGGACAACCTTGAGCAATTTACACAACAACATCTATGAGACTGCTGCATGCTGCATCACAAGCAGTACACATGGGGCAATGTTGCTGATACAACACACCACTTACAATTCTGCAACCAGATGGAAAAGAAACTGTCCCAAGTGCTTAAGACAACATGGCACAACCCCTTTTCCTTTGATGTATACACCAAAAAGCCCAACAGCACCTGCAACAGTGAGTCACCCATTGTCAGATTGTTTGCAAAACGATTCACAAGGGCGGGTTGACATGGAAGTGATCAAGCAACTTGAAGGTCACTCGCGCCTGCACCCCTGTAGATACCCCTGTAGACGTGGCTGTTTGCTGGCAACAAAGAGCTCAACTGCTGATGATGTGAAAGCAGCTGTGGGGCCTCAGCTGCAGACTGACCCATCATCTGGTACAGCAGATCACTACTACTCGATGCTGACCATGCCCACCTACCCGCAAAGCATCTTTGTCCTCCCAATTTCTAAGTTTGTTGGCCTCATCTGCATGAGTCAGGGCAAGAAAGTGACACAACACCGGCTCGTACAAGCTGCCATGCCCACTGTCTGCTGAGCGCAATTGACAGCAGTGCTGCAATAGCAGCAACTTGCTTCCGTAAGATGTCACACACTCTGATATTTGACATGTTGCAGGCATCAACAGCATTACAATTGTAGCAGACAGGTGATGCTGGATGCGCAGGCAGCAGCCAGTCAACAAGAAGTGATGCATTAACTACTCATGCACACGGTTAAGACTCGCCATGATGATCACAGGGTATGGAGGTCCTTTGCAGGTCTTCAGCCATGCTCCTAGCCACCCAAGGACATCAGAAAGCAATGAGCGTGAACGATCCTTGAACTCCTCGGGGGCTGCAGACGCTTCCATGCTGAAGTCAGCTAGGCCATACTGCAACATGAGTCCTTTCCGAGTGATATTCTGAAAGACATCTTGCCCATATTCCCTGGCATCATATCCACCGATTTGGTGGTGACAGCGAGTTCTGCAGCAAAGCCTGCCGGCGATATCGCGCCACCGTTTCTGCAGTTGACCATCAAGAGCACCTGCCTCTGGCTGGTGGGAACCACAGACGCGCTGAACATGCTGGCCAATGCCTGCCAGATCGTGCGCCCCTTGTCAATGGGAACCACCGGTGCGCTGAGCCTGCTGGCCAGCCCCTCCAAGACCGCCTGCATGCAGAGCGGTACAACTTCAGCATCAACAGTGCTGAATAGGCAGCTCTGCTAGTCATCTGGTCCTTATATGTGGGGCCTTCTAGCAACACAGCCAAGTTGATCAACCCAGATGCGTTGTTGGTCCGCCCGAGGGCAGAGCCGCTGCTTATGTTGTTGCAGCTGGCTGTATAGGGACTTGCCGTTTTGCCAGTGTTGCTTGGGCCCGTTACCACGATGATATTGTCTGGCTTCACAGAAAGAACCTGGGCGAGTGCTTTCAACTCTTCAGTGCGGTTGTATAGAGGTGAGGCCTGCTGCTGTGCCTGCGCCAGCAGCAGTGTTGAATCAGCGCAACCCCGACATCTCACGTGCAGATTGACCGCTGTAAAAATCTATTTTCGACCTGATGCAGAAATTCTCTTGCAAATCTACGTCAGCGAGATGCTGCACGCGCACCATGGCACTTGCCCGCGCACAAACTTGTATTCTGGGTGCCCTTGCAGGCGGTAGGCAGACACCGCCCGCCCTCTGCATCCGTGTACACATGTTGAGCTGCCTTATAGACTTCGCAGCATCCGATGGAGTATACATGAGTTGAGGCACCGGTGCGAGAGACGGTTATCAACGGAAATGAATTACAGCCTTGATACGCTTCAAACCTTCATTTCTCATTGGGAAACAACCTGAAACACTCAACATGGTGGGCCAGCAAACGATGGAGGTGCAACTGCGCCTGTTAATGCGCTATGGTCTGACCAAGGTTTCTGCAACGAGGATTTATGGTACTGGCGGCAATAGAAGCTATAGCAATCACTAAATTGTTCACAGCAGCAACAAGAGCAGAGTGGCACATATCTGGATTTAAAGTTCGGGACACATCAGTCACAGGTGAACTAGTGTATCGCTTGGAATGGTTGATGGCATCAACACGACAGCAGCTGAAGGTACAAGCAGAAAATGTAGGGGCCTGTGACATATGT
>LWCB01012864.1:0-10533 GCA_001630525.1 Coelastrella sp. M60
AGCAGCATGACATGTGCTGCCCTCTTCCCTTGATTCCTGCAGAAACGGTCCAAGGAGTTGTGTGACTTTTCTGAGAACCTTGCTAAATTTAGAAAAGAGGCCCAAAAGACAGAGGGAGCGCTGTTGTGCAACATTCACACCAGGGAGGAGATGATCAAGTTTTACAAGAGAGAGGGTCCCAGGATGCGGGTGAGAAGTCACAGCCTAGCTAGCATAGCTTGCACGTCAGTAGCCTCACTGTGGTGTACATCGTGATGGTGGCCCTGTCAGCTGCCTTTCATGAGTCTTAGACGTGTGATCTGTGCCCTGATTCTGTTGTTTGCAGGACGCCCTGGCCAGCGGGGATCGCCAGATCAGCAACCTCACCAAATTGTGCGGGCAGATGGCGAAGCAACATCAGGGAGAGGTAAGTGTGTCGGTGTCCCTGCAGGATGTTCTGATTGGTGCGCTTGGCACATCAAACTTCTGCAGGCAACTTGCTAGGCCCTAGCTAATGAAGCTTCATGTATGATGCATTTGCCAGTGCTTTGATGTCATGCCAGCACATACGTGTTATGTGCTGAACGCTTGCTGCTGGTTTATTCCCACAGGTCACATACCTGCAGCAGCAGCTGATAGCCGCAAACTCTGAGAAGAAGCTGCTCAAGCAGCAGCAGATGCGGAGCCTGAGGCGCAAGGAGCAGCAGCACCACCAGGTGATTGATGGGTCATCACATTGCTTGTCACAAGCTCTGCATTGCCAGGCCTCAGGAAGAGCCACTGTGCACTGCGGTCTTGTAGTGTGGTATGAGTCACTCTGGCAGTGTGGCAGCCTGCCCAGTAGTAGTGAATGTTGCACAGCTTGCACATGGAATACAGCGTTGCTATGATAGCAGCAGGTGCAAGCTCTGTCAAAACCCTCAATGCTGTGCATGCTGCTGCTATGATGTAATGATGCAATGTTGGTTCCAACTAACTGACATGTGCTTGTCTGTTTCCTGTTGATTGCTGTGTTGTACAGGTGCTTCAGCTGCAGCAGCAGATGGCTGAGCTGGTGATGCAGAACAAGAAGCTGCAGCAGCAAGCACGTCAAGCTCAGGCTTTGAGGCAAGAACTCCCAGTCAGTCATCCAGAGGTGAGCTGCAACGAGTACATACTCAGGCTGTTGCTGTGTACTGTCAGGTGTTCGCAAGTCAACATATGTCGTCGTTTGTTGTGTCCCCTGATGTGCATGCTCCTTAAACGCTTGAGTATGCAGCATCACAGTTGACAGTAAGCTGCACAGTGCGCTTGGAATTCCAAACCAGTTCACGTCCCTCAAGCATGCATATGTCACATTGACCATCAACGCCGTTCTGATGGTCACTGCTGCAGGCTGAAGCAAGCAGCTCTGGTAGTTGTATAGTACAAAGGGGAAGCAGCAACAGCAACACGGCCATGGCCACAGAGGCACATGGCGCTCAGACTTCATCGGAGTTGCAGCAACAGCAGCAACAGGCGCATGAGAGTGCTGAAGAGCAGCACAGTCTGTTGAGTGCCGGCACCACCAGCAGTAGCAGCAGTGTGGGTGTAACCTTCAGCAGTCCCACCACATCAGAGCTCTCCACATCTCAGAGTGATTCTTCAACAGCAGCTGCCATTGATGTGAGTGATGATGGTGACACTGCTGCTGATGTAAGCGATGAAGTTGATGGTGTTTGCTTCATAAGCAGCCCCTTTGGAATGATCAGTGATCAAGGCATCAACACTGGCAGCATAGCTGCAGACAGCAGGGGAGCTGCTGGTGCAATCAACCTCTTTAAAGGCAGCAGCAGCTCTGTTGGAGCCAGCAAGCAAATTGTCAGATTTGAGCACAGTAGCTCAGCATGGCAAGAGCCCTGCACGGAATGGGCAGATGGGTGGCTGGGTGCATGAAGTGGCCTCCACACTATACAAAGTTTGTACTTCAGTTTGTGCGTTATGTGTGAGTCTGGCAGGTATCAATCAATCACTTCCTCCCTGGCTGCTGAAACCCTGCCAAGGGTCCAAATGATTCATGATGCCTGTCATTTTTTGCATCTGTCTTGTGCTTTTTCATCTGTGCTTGGTCAGAAGGAAAATACCGCTGCCAGCAAGTGGCGAGTGGTGATAGGGATGTTGACGTTTGGCAACGTTGGTGTGAGTGTTGAGCAGATCTGTGTAATCCTTAAAGGGTAACTTGTAGTAGTCTACTATTGATCCCAAATTGCATGCTTGACTGAACGTGACCATATCGCAAACGGCTTAGGCTATTGTACCGGATTCTTTCAGCCGAGCCAGGGGTGAGTGGACCAACACCAAGATGCAGTCCATGTGAGCAACAAAGTGCTTGGGTTTGCTGTGTTAACACGTTGATTGGGCTCCAATTCCTTTATCAGCAACTAGAATGTTGACTGTCAGACATTTCGACAACCAAGGTACACTGAGATGCCCGGATGTGCCATCAGATGTGATTATCATGTGATAGGATCATGATCAGCTTTTCCACTGTGGCAGCTGTATATGGCTGCCAGGTATATGGGACAATCAAACAGTGCCACTGCCTGACAAGCAACACCCCTAAGGAGCAATTATTGCCTGCTTTATCAGCCAGCATTGCATTCACTATGCTACACGAGCCAACCTCTTGCACACCATCTATGCAATGTGATGTCAACAAACTAAGACAGCACATCTGGCATATATCAGACAAACACATTACTGCTTGAGAAAAGACTACATTGTCATGATCATGTTCGCTGCGCAAGGATTTACTGGTCATCATACACATATAATCAGACAACCTCCTGCTGCTGCCGCTGTCTGGCTTGCCACAAGTAACCCTCAGTAAAGTTCCTAGCCAGAATATCCATCAACCTACACTGCGCCTCAGCTTCAGTACCTTCTACTGCTGCTGTTGCTCCTTTGGTGCCGCTGCTGCTGCTGTATAGCCCCAAGTCTGCTATTGTTGCTTTGCCACTTTGCATCAGTGCTGCTCTCAAGAATTCCTGTAGTGTCAAAGCCCCTGATGGACTTTGATGGACTCTGTACTGCCTGTCACTGAAACCCTCTCTGCTGAATCTGTTTACAGTGTTCAACTGCTGATTACCTTTGCTGTTTCCAAATCCAACAGCATATAGAATGTTTGACAGAGAATCTGACAGCCCAAGCTTGCTAACTGCACCCCCTACTACATCATCAGCATTGCTGCTGCTGCTGCTGCTGCTGCTGCTTGACATACCAAACCTCTCTGTAGGACCTTCACAACATGTGGAGAATCTGGACCTCTCATCCTGCTGCTGCTGGTGGTGGTGGTTTTGGTGTCCTTGAAACCACGGACTACCAGCTCCCTGGACCTCCAGCCACCTGCTGCGTCTGATGTACGGCATCCGCCTCCCCTGTTTGACGCTGTTACTTATCCTTGCTGACAACTGAAGCTGACGTGTTACTAACACACCAGAATCTATCAGGACTTTACTAAACCCTAGTCTGTGCAGATCATCACACATGAGGTTTTGTGCTGTAGCTTTACATTCACTCGGTTGGTGGGATCTGAATCGCAAACCACGACGAAAGGGCTCGGCACGAGTCTTGGCAAAACCACTCCAGCAGCAGTGCACCTGTAATAGCAGCAACAGCAGCAGCAGTGGCGAGCGTTCTGCAACCCATAGATTGCCGCATATTATGCTGCACATACCAAACCCTGTGCGTATGATTCTTGCTGTTAGCAATACCAACCAATGATTGATCAAGCACCAAATGAGTGTCTAGATGTTTGACGCCTAGCTTGAAGCCACTTGTGGCCACATCTTCCCACCTGCACTGGTAGCCCAGCAGCCAGTCTGCTCTGTGTTGGCATGTGAGCAGCAGCAGCATAAGGCGGCACAACATCAAACAGACCTCCAGTAACTAGACGCCCCACTGCTGCATCACCGTAATAGAAGGGGTACTGCAGGAGTGTGTGGAGGGAGGGACGACCAGAAGGAGGAACAGCAAGCAACCTCTGCCGCTGCTGCTGTTGCTGCTGCTGCTGCGCTGTGGTTGCTTGAGCTGCTGTTGCTGCTGGTGTTGAAGTGGGCTGCGCTTGGTGGTGTTGCTGCTGCTGCTGAAGCTGGTTGATGCTGAGAACACCGTAGTGGACGGTCTGCTGCTGTTGCTGTTGAAGGTGACGCTGTGCTCCAGCAGCAGCAGCAGCAGCAGCAGGTGCTGTGAGGCCAGTGGTTTGTAAGCTAGTTGTCTGAGCATCAGTTTTACTGTTACTGTAGTCAGCTTTATGCGCTGCTGCTGCTACATTAGGATCAACATGTGACTCAGCTGCATTCATGACGCTGCTGCTGCTGCTGCTGCTGTTGTTCCTAGCAGTTGGGTCGATAACATTTGGTTCATCCTGCCTTACTGCTGCTGCTGCCGCCGCTGCTGTATTGTCGGTGCTGCTGCTGCTGCTGCCAACATTATGCCCTGCTGCTGCTGCTGCTGGTATAGGCGCTGGCTCTGCCATTCTGAGATCCCAGCCACATGCCAGATCAGCCTGATCATGCATCATGATTCTGTGGAGATCTGATTTGCAAAATAACACACCGCCATCAACAAATAACAACCATTCAGGGTCAAAGCATGCAGCGAGCTGCTGTGCAGTTGCTGCTGCTGGTGTGCTGTCGTTACTTTGCACAACAGCATCCCCTGACGTACCGCTGCTGTGTGCACAGCTGCTGCCGCCACTGCTGCTGCTGCTGCTGTTGCCCTTGTGTTGCAGTTGAACGAATGGATCAAGTGCCAGATTACGTAATGCAGCTTGCTGCTCAACACCTGACGCACCCAGGCCCCTGCAAAGCATCATGACATCCACGTCGTCGTAAAATTTCTGGTTTCCAGAGTACCTTCTCCACCAACAGTCATACAATATATTGCCAACAATAACACATCAAACAACAACTTGTGACGCACAATTGACCTGGATGTGTAAGCAACATGAAATGACTTCATAGTTGTCATTAGCATGATTTGAGTTCGAATCACAAACCACCTACCACTGCTGCTGCATGACATCTGATGTCTTGCTGACCAGTACGGGCACTCTCAGAGGCAGCAGCAGCAGCTGCAGCACATCTAGCCAGAATGAAACCACACTGCTGCTGCTGTCACCCTCACTGCTGTCACTGCTGCCACCGGTATCATGCACTATGCTGACAAACAGCGACTCAGAGGGGTACTGCAGGGCAAACTGAACCACAACAGCAGCAGCAGCAGCAGCAGCAGCAGCAGCGGTGGCATCAACAAGCTGACCGCTGCAGGCCAAGCATGCGCATGCTTTAAGTAATGCTGTGTTTTGCATCACAAACACACTGAATGAAAAGTATCTCAGTCAATATGGGCAGATTACAACCGCAGTACGAACAGTACGAAGACAGGTCTATCTACGATGCGACCTGGCATGAGCAGTAGCACTGATTGCATATCAACTACCCACCGTGACAACTTGTAACACAAAGTTTGGCATTGCATCATCAGCCTTGGTAAAGCCACCAGTAACTCCTCCTCCTCGTCTTCCGGCTGCTGCTGCTGCTGCTGCCGATGATGATCCTGAACCCTCACTGAGCACTGCTGCCAGCAGCAGCCTGTCCCTCTGCTGATGTGGTAGCAGCGGCGGCATGCTGCTGTCTTCTGTGCCACAATGCACCAGCTTGTGACTGGCTTTTAGCAGCAGTAGTGCATATGTCATGAGTTGTTCTGCTGCATTGGTCGCATTCTGTGTTTGGCTGTACTGATGAACCGCACTGCTGCTGCTGCTGCTGCTGCTGCTGCTGCTGCTGCTTCCCAGCGCACCATTGCCTCTTGCATTGGCAAGGTCATGTGATGCAAAGCCAGATGGCTGCTGCTGCTGCTGCCAGGCTTTTGCCGAGTTCTTGACCTGCCAAGGGCTGTCGTGAAACAGGGGTGTCACCGTCTCAAAGGCCTGTAGGTAACCGGCTGTCGCTGCTTCAGGTGTTATGTTATAAGCATTTAGCTCCCGGATGTAATCCAGTAGTATGATTATGTCACGATCTGATAAAAAGGACAGGTGAGGCAACTGTAATGGTGGCCGCTGGTGCTGCTGTTGTTGCTGTTGTGTGACTCCTGCTTGCTGTAAGGTCTCATGGTAAGCGCTCTGCTGGTGAAGTTCATTGCTGTGAGAAGGCTCAGGTTGGTAGTCATATCTGGCGCCTTCTGCTTTGACAACTTTGGTGAATGGCATTGCATTCCACAACTCGTCAATCTGCGGTTCTTCTGATGCAAGCTTGACTGTGCTTTGGTCCTGGTGTACTGCTTGTGTACTGCTCATGCTGCTGCTTTGCCTTAAGAAGCGCGTGTACTTCGTGAACTGCGCTGGTCTGACGGATTTTGAGGTGTGACGATTGATTGAAGGGAGTAAATGCTGCTCGCTGATCAGCAATAAGACCAGCAGCACACAACAGGAAAGCCATGTGGCTAACAGCACCACTTGCTTGGTTCCCCAGTGTAGCAGAGTGTTGCTGCTGTTGCTGCTGTCTAGCTTCAGCTGTAGGTCGAAATGTGTACTTTGTATTCTTCTCATGAAATCAACGACAGGCAATCGCCCTGCTGCATGGCTGAAGAGCTCGTTGTGACCTTGCTAAGTGGCGGAGGACATGAACAATGGAGACACAGCCGTCTGTGAGATGACGCAAACAACAGCACCAGAATTTCGAGCTTGGATGACAGACTCTTGCAGCGGCCGTACAGCACAACAGTGCGATGTGATGTACTGTACGATAACCGAACGCAACGCAGACAGGCGGCTGATCTTGCTTAGCAGTCTGTTTCAAACAAGCGTTGCAAATAAAGCAGTTGGTCTACAGCTTTCAGGTGACACTGGGTTCGTGTCGCAGAACTTGCGGTGTTTGAAATGCCACGCACTCTGACATGCTTGCGCAAGCCCATGCATGCCTGCTTCTTCCAAGCCAAAGTTTCCCAGGTAATTGCTTGTGACGGTCTATTGGCTGGTCAAGCCTCAGCTTTGCACCACGAACTGTGCGATGTGTATACTCGCCGCAGCACCTACTTTGTCACAGCGATAAAAAACCGGCATCTCAACACAGAAGCTTTAAAATGCCACGCTATGCATCACAGACAACGGTCGGCCTTCTAGCTACTGGTGAGTCGGAGTTGAAGATGTGTTATGCTGCTGTCACCAGAGGCAGTCAGCTGACTGCATTAATTGCAATCCCAGCTCCATGTCCTCCACGTCTTATACAGTAATAATTATTTTAGAAGACCAACTTACTTCTATAACATATGTGTTCACCTTAACACATGTAGGCAGCGATATGGCTCTGTATGCTCATATTTGTGCCAAAAATTCTGTGTTGCCTGCAGTCCTGACCTGTGCAAGTTTAGCAGCATGTTATGATAGCAGATCTCAGCAGCGTAGGACAGGCCTCAGAAGCAAATGGCTCAACGCGCACATACACATGAAGCAATGGCAAGAAAAATTGCACCCAGGGCAGGGGGTTGCTGCAGCTACAGCCGCTGCCAAACAGCTACAGCAAGGTGATGACCCTGCAAGCCAAGCAGCAGCTGCAGGAACTCCAGCAGAAAGTAAACGGCAGCATCATCCTGCAGATCAGACACGGAATTTTCCAGCAAGCTGGCTAACATCTGAAGGCACCATGTCACATGGTATGAAACATAGTGATGTAGTTGGTGATGCTGACTGCTCCAACATACGCGAGAAGGAGAAGTGCACCCCTGATGGTGGTCTGTGGTGTGACAACAAGTACAGCCCTTGGGCCGGTAGTGACGGGGTCTGTGTGTCTGAGGAACAGGCTCAATATTTGCCAGATGTGACGTATGAGTGCCAGCGTGTCAAGCCTGTGACAAAGCTTGTTGCAGCAGCATGACGGTCAGCCTGAGTCAAAGCAGTGAGCAAGCTGTTGTGCCTGCATAGCCGATTGCCTGACAAGGTGCAGCATCTTGGTCCGGCGAGCTGTTTCAACTTCTCAAGTGTTCATAATGATCACGTTCGATTTTGACTGGGAAGTACTGTCTTTGAAGGGCCGATAACTTGGCAGTTCCATGCAGAGCGCTCGGTGCATCACACGGGGTCCGTGGCAAGTAGAGAAGCTTTCAATTATGTCTGGTGACCGTGACGGGCACTGAAGCTGAATCGGTGCGCAAGAGGTTTGTCACTAGAGAATGAGAACCAGCGGCGGAGCAATACAAGAACTCCGTTTCGACACGCTTCGCTTGTCTGATCGCTGCACATAGATGATTGTCACGTGATTGCAGAAGAACGATACATTAGCAGATACAAGGGAAACTGTTCTCGAGTGTACAGTGTGTGCTTCTGGAACACTTCAATTATTACGTACATCAACAGCTACAGGCGAGGGATGCGACACAAAAACCAAAAGATAATTATATCAAGCTGTTGATGAGTTGACTCGGCACAAATGCAACGCCATGGCAGTGTACAGCTGGTTGCTCTTGCCTGCTGCTTGGTAGCCACCATGGCAACCACCACCCAGGCCTTCAGCCAAAAGCATCAAGGCCGCAGAGAGGCTTCTGGCGTCAAACTGCAGTCAATTAGGTTCAATAAGGCCCCGTATCAGCCAGCTCGCTCCTTACTACTTCCACAAGCCCCCATCAGCTTGACAGCAACGGCAACTCTTGCCACAGAGACCGCAGCTGGAACGAGCAAGGGAAAGCCTATAGACACTCACAGTTTCAAACGAAAGCATGTTGGCAACCGCATGATGCTGAGCGCCGTGGAAACAGTCAGTTCCAAGCCAATAGATCCGGAGGCCCAGTGTCCATTGCACCACTACAGAAACCAATGTCATGGACTGAAGGGCTGCATGTGGTGCATCAACAAATTCAGTCCTTGGCCGGGCAGCAATGGCGTGTGTATAGCAAAGGAAGACGCCTGGGAGTTGCCCAGCTGGACGTATACGTGCTTGGATGATGTGCCACATGTAGCGGCATCATGATCAGTGATTGGCACATTGCATATTCAGCAATGCGCATTGATGGTGTGGCTCACTGCTTTGATTTGACACTCCAGCACCAGACTGCCAGCTCATATTGATCTTCGATAAGATTTACAGCAGTACGGCTGCCGTTTGGGCTTTTATGCAGTGACTATCATGGTCTGTGGTAGAGCAGTGGTCTAGAAGCAGCTGTTTTCGGGTTATTGCATACCGTGTTACATGTCATGAGCTCCAATCAGAAGCAATTGTATCCATGTCTGGGGCTGCACATCGCAGTGAGTGGCCTTCTGCTACATCGTGCGGGTTGCAGTGAGGCAGACTCACAACATGTCAGAGACCAACTGTCTCATGAACCAGCCTTCTTCCAAGCAGATGGTTCAGCAGCTGTATGTTGCTGCTTGTTGCCAGTAACGGAGAATCACAAATGTGTTCTGTATGTGGTTCTGCTTCTACCACATCAAAGCAGCCCCACGACAGTCACTGACCTGCATGTGCCACGTGATAGTATTGGCACTCAGGATGTATGTGCCATACTTGGGCCATACTTGTTTTCAAGCTCAGCTGATGGGATGGTCTCGTTTTGGCTGATGTCATATGTAAATACGGGCTGAGCAGTCAGCAATCTTGTAGGATCAGCTGCATCAGAATGTCAGCCATCTGTTGCCAGGTTGTGATTGAGCTGTGCAGAAACGATGCTGTGTAAGCGTCAAAATCCAAGAGTAAGGTCCCCCTCTGCTGTGTACTGATGCGAGTATATGTCATCAGGCAAACCTAAGGCAGATATTGTGGAGCACGGCATGATAAGCCTCAAATGTGATGCAGCAAGGGGGTGTACCCTTGGATAGTGGTTTCAAGCTGCGGTGCATAAAACCGCCCTTGCATTCGAAGATGGGTTTGACGTCGGTTCGGCTCACCATTGGAGATAATTGTATGTCCTACTGTATCCGCTTGTTTGCATCACAGCAGGCGCGTGTCGTGGTGCTCACGTCAATTTGAAATTTCAGGTTGTCTCACCTGATTAGGAGCCCCTGTGTCGGTGGTCTTATAAATTATTTCACGAAAGTGAAGAATTGGTATACAAACTGTTGTGCTGAACTGCTTTTAAGTACGCATCAACAAGGCGCGGCAGCATCATCGTACAGTGCAGTCTGCAGCGTTTTTGATTGCGGGGTGGTTGTAAGGCACCGGTAGCATAGAGAGAAATGACTGGCATGAGGCCGCAGCGCGCTTTCCAGCTTGTAGTTGCTGCCACACGTAGCTGGGGCATCGGAAACCGTGGCGACCTCCCATTCAGCCTGCCAGGTAGCTGCTGTCTTCGAGTACGGCAAAAGTGATCGTTTTATACTGCGTTGAAGTCGTCCGCTGTTCCAGGCGTCATCAGCCTTAGTGCGATATCCTGCGTTGTCAGCTGCTGTTTGCATGAAGTATTGCAATACATGTCTGCATGTCATGGTTCCTTGCCTCTTGGCAGATTCCACATATGATGTAAAGCACGAAAACAGCTGCGTGTTAGGCCACCATTCTGTGCATGCCAATGTGAATGTTGATTGTGATTGCCGCGTACAGGTGACAT